>OW203763.1:36935191-36979482 GCA_934045905.1 Leuctra nigra
GATTTACAATGCTCGACGCTGGTCTCCAGGCTCCCGCGTGAACGAGGTGACATCGCAGCTGCGTGGAAGCCCCGCCCACCATGCGCAATGGGCTGCTACCTCGTAAAACAGTAATATTCTTCGACCATGGCTCAAAGCAGCTGGCTGGGAAGACGTTGCAGGTTCAGTAGGCTGCACCCTTATTCTTGCCAACACTGGCTTCCAAGCATGAGGCAGGTAGATACTAAAATAAAATAAAATAAAATAAAATAAAAATAAAGCTGTGCGCATTGTGTCAAGAAGAAGGCAACATAAGAATAAGATGACGACAAAGGAGACGACGAAAGAAAGAACATGACGATAAAGGATTCAAAGATTTCAAAGATTTCAAAGATTTATTTTTCGAAGTGGTACATTGTATTTACAGTCGTATGTGTACATACCCCAATAAGCATAGCTTGTGGCGGGGCATGTTATTAAAATTAGGTTAGATTAAAATTACAGCCGAAGAAAGACAGAAAGTAGGAAGAAGATAGAAGAATCTACGGTCGGTGCAAATTCAATGCGCCAAGCTTTATTTTTAATTTTTTTAATTTCGATTTTTTTTTATTTTTTAAGTCATTTTTAATTTTTATAATTTTTTAAAGTTTACAATGATGGTGCTGCACTTCGATTTTATTCTTCAAATTTGGACACAACGTTAGGTTTATAGTGTTGTGCTTGGCGGCAGTAACTGGGCGAAATGATTTCACGAATTTTAAGTGCGAAAATGTTTAAACAATATATTGTTGCTTGGCCCTTCTTTTAGATCTCAATTGTTTTAAGTGGGAAGGTGCTTGGCAGCTTTTTTACAAGTGTATGTTTTTGTACAGCATGTCATATGGGGTAAAAGTTTATAGCAGCTTTCATTGATCATTAAGTGTTACCTATTACATTGTTAACGCCAACAACGTCACTTCGTGTCTAAAGTTTCCAATAGTTCCAAAGTTAGTATAACGAAAGGGTCAATCTCTTTTGGTTGAATTTGAGTTATCTCAACTTTTAAATTGTTAAAAGTCACTTCTTTGAGTCATGTGAATAACGAAAATTTTTAAATTCTTCCTAGTTCACTTTTATATGTCACAAAAGCGTAAAAGCTTCCAGATGCTTACAACAAATTTAAATAAAATCCGGATGGTTTTGGAATGCAAAATGCTGTGTTTCGTAAACAGAGAACCTTTCAATAGCAAAGACGAAAGCCGTCTGATTTATTGCCGCCGAGTACATACAACGCGATGTCAGATCAAATCAAGGCAACAAGGTCATCATCAGTCGGTCGGTCGGTCGAAAAGTCTACTATTTGTCAGAAGACGAGTACCTAAGTATTTGGATGGTCATATCAAAACTCTCGATCGAACCGTTTTATTTGTAGCGTTGAAAATCCAACAATTTAGTTGTTATCAACACCTTCTGTTACGATACAATTGTTTCGATTTGTTTTCAAGTGTTGTGTAAAGCAATATGTTATCTTTATTCTGCCAAAATTAAAAACTATCGATCGTTTCATTTGTACCAATAGTTCCCAAGTAAGTTTGGTATTTGATATTTCATTTTGACAATTTAAAAGTTTTGAACGCCTAATTGAGCCTTTTTCTAGTTTAGTAACTGCGAGCCCCCAAAATTCTGTTTTGACCACGAATTGTTTTATTATTGCAACTTTTAACGTGTATTGTCAAATAATTATTATAATCCATATAAGTAAAATATTAAAAGTGTACCTAAAGTAAGCGTTGAATGCATATCGGATTATCATTTTGAACACTTATCATTGAACGCCAAAATGAAGGAAGTAAATAAAAAAAATTAAAAAAATTAGCCCTTCGTGGAATCGAACTTACGACCACCAGGAATACAATCGTAGCTAGCACTTGCCTACAGTGAATGCGCTAGTGAGACGAACAATGTCTGCAGCAGCTGTGTTCTACCTCAAAGAGGAAGAGCGGAACATAAATATTGATAATTTCACTACTTCCGGTGAGAAATGTTTGGTTTTTCTTGAAGTTGAGTGTCTAGCAATGTATTGTCTTTAATGTTGCCAATTTTCAAAACCCGTTTGACTTTTATAAAATTTAAATTTTAAAATTGTAATCACTTCACTTCCGGTTAAAATTTTTCATTGATTTTTGCAAAAGAGAGCATGAGGAGTTAATGTCTATGATTCTGCCAAATTTCAACTCTCTAGACTGAAAGATGCGACCTGTAGACGAGAGCAATCGTAGAGACGTGGGCAGTAACTAACTAACTAACTAACTAACTAACTAACTAACTAACCAGGGTGACTAGCTGAAAGTGTGATTTTAACATGATTCAGGCCCAATTTTCACCCTGAAGGGATGATCGCAGCCCTTTGAAATTTGGTAGGTGTTGTCAGGTGGCTAAATATACCCGATAACCATGGTTTTTAACTTCCATTTCAAACTGCGTCTATGCGAGCCGATACCCCGAAATCACCACTTAAGCCGTTGCTGTATAAGTCTGTGGAAGTAAGCTCGCCGTTTATAAAAAGTAGACCTCGTACAAGACGGTGCTTGGCAGCGTCGAGCTATCGCCCGACTAGATCAAGACCATCTTAAACACAGACAGGAAGATAGGGGCGATGCTGAGGCCGGTCAAGGATCAAATACATTTAGAGAAGAAGGGGGTTTATGAAATTCCCTGCTCGAAATGTATTCGAACATATGTTGGCCAAACAGGTCGATATATCGATGGTTAAGAAGCAACACCTCCTAAGTCAAAAATGACTACTTTTCAGGAGAGGATAAAAACCAGTTTTAAAATTGAGCTTAAGTGCAAAAATAAAATAAATATACTACATAATATTTGTTAGTATAGTTAATTATAATTATTTGAGAATTTTTGACTTACATTAATTATTTTCAATAGAAATTGACTTACGAGGTTTTGCCTCATTTAATTTATCTTTTAGTTACAAGGTGGCGCTGCAGTTCAGTTTCACGGAATTGAGATACGAGCTTTTGCCATGACATTCGTTATTTTTATTTGAAATTTTTAACATTAAAATGTCATTTTGGTAAAAATTGAGATACGAGGTATTGCTTCTGAACCATCGATATGTCCATTTGGCTTAAAGAACATCGTCGAGACGTCAAGAACAAGACTACTACGTCATCGCTAGCGACACATGTACTGAACACTGGACACTCCATCAATTTCGACGCTATGAGGCCTCTTGTTGCAGTTGAGCACTGTGCCATACGGTCTATCCGCGAGGCGATTGAAATTGAGAGAAGGCCTCACAACTGCAACAAGAGGGAAGATAGTATCTACCTGCCTCATGCTTGGAAGCCAGTGTTGGCAAGAATAAGGGTGCAGCCTACAGAACCTGCAACGTCTTCTAAGCCAGCTGCTTTGAGCCATCCTCTTCAATGCGATTCAGACCCTCCTGCACTCTGCACGAGGAGCCGCATGGGACGCAGCTAGTTTAGGAATGATGACTACGCATGCCCAATGATTTTTGACTCTGCTTTCTGATTCTATGTGTAATTATTTTTATAAGTCTCTATGTTGTTATCAGTTTTGTTTTCTCTTTTTTAAAATGTTACATTTCCGAGCCTGATGAGGGGTGACACAGTTCACTCGAAACGTCGCTCAAAATAAATACAATTAGAACTCATACCGTACTGTTTATTTTAATTTAGTTTTTATCTTCTCTTGTTGTTGTGTTTGTTTAGAGGTGCAGTGCCTCTAACTGAGGCACTCTAACTGCCTTCCTGTTATTCAGTGTTCCGTGGCTTGGCGTTTATAATATTGATCTCAACTGAGTTTTTCAAGTAAAGGTAAGTAACTGATTACGTTTTAAACATCAGCAATCGAGGTACCCATAAATATTTTTAGATCTAAATCACTGTGGCCTTCTTATAATAATATTAGTACGTTCTCTAGATACTTTGAGTTTCGAATACGCTCTTCAATGTGTAATACAGAATTCGGTTGCGTATTATTAATTTTTTCTTTCTCTAAAATAATACATGCATAATTAAAACAAAACCAAAGTTAGTCGCGGCCTTACGACGCCTATTCCTAAGTTATTAACTTGTTAGTTAATTATTGTTTTTATTGTTGCAGAGAATCGAAGAGCAATGGCCAGCCATCTCTGGGATCTGGGCGACATTGTTGTCAAGTCTGAACCTGACGACACAGAAGATTCTGAAAACATCGACATAAAGTACAATGTCTGCACATCTACATCCATCCAACCACTGGAAGACTACATGCTTGAGCAGAAGCCGAACATCCATGCAGACGCAGACTCCCTGGCAGAACAAATCACAGATGTACAAGAACAGGGTCTTGCTGGTCCCAGTGGATTGTACTATTGCAATGTCTGCACTTACAAGGGTACCTCCAAGTACTACCTTGTCAAGCACAAGATCACACATTCATTGGAGAAGAAACACAAATGCAGCCAATGTGACTACAGGTCGCACCATAAGGGTGATCTTGTAGCTCACCAACGCAGTCATTCTGGAGAGCGGCCATATGCATGTGACATTTGCACGTACAAGTGTGCCCAAAGGAGTTCTCTGACGCGACACAAGCTACTTCATTTAAATGAGAAGAAGTTGCAGTGCATCCAATGTGATTACAGATCGCACCACAATCACAGTCTTGTAGTTTACCAACGCTATCATTCTGGAGAGCGTCCATTCGCATGTGACATTTGCACGTTCAAGTGTGCTCACAATAGTACTCGGAAGCAACACATGTTCGGTCATTCAACTGAGAAGCTGTTTAAGTGCAGCGAATGTGACTTCAAGGCACACCGGAAGTACAATCTTGTAGTTCATCAACGTATTCATTCTGGAGAGCGGCCATATGCATGTGACATTTGCACGTACATGTGTACCCAGAGGATTTATCTGAAGCGACACAAGCTACGTCATTTAAAGGAAAAGAAGTTTCAGTGCAGCGAATGTGACTTCACGTCACACATGAAGTACAATCTTGTAGTTCATCAACGCAGTCATTCTGGAGAGCGGCCATATGCATGTGACATTTGAACGTACAAGTGTACCCAGAGGATTTATCTGAAGCGACACAAGCTACGTCATTTAAAGGAAAAGAAGTTTCAGTGCAGCGAATGTGACTTCACGGCACACGTGAAGTCCAATCTTGTAATTCATCAACTCAATTCATTCTGGAGAGCGGCCATATGCATGTGACATTTGCACGTACAAGTGTGCACATAGTGGTGCTCTGAATCAACACAAGCGACGTCATTTTTAAATGAGAAGAAGTTTCAGTGAAGCCAAAGTGACTACAGATCTCACCGCAAGAACAACCTTGTGTTCATCTGCGCAAGCATTCTGGATAGTTGTTTGCTTGATTTGTCAATATAAGTTAGCTTACAGCAGTGACCTTGGCAGCCATGAGCGTTGCCATATTGTCGCCTCAGAGTGTAAGTGCTCTATGTCCAACTTTTCCCATCCGGAGAAACAGAGGGTCAAACTTTATGATTTTATTAACCCTATAAAAGTATAAACCATAGGCGTGCGCACGGGGTGGGGCCGGGGGGGCTTTGGCCCCCCCTAATGGGTCAGCCTCAACTAAAAAATTATAAAATGTAGTCCTCAGAGTGTCAAAATTTTGTTTTAAAAGGGTTTAAACAAAAAATCTCCCTGCGGGGCAGACTGGAGTTGCTCAATTTACTGGATGTTGATCAAAAACACAATATTTTAGAAATCAATGCCTATAAAGTACCATCCAAAAACACGATTTTTTCATGAATGTCTAGGTTTTTCCTCTAATTTTTTTTCAATATACCTCAAAATTGCTCTAATATGTATGACCTTCAGGGAATATTTTCATATCTATATTTATATGTCGTGAAAAAATTAAGTTTTGGGAACAAAATGCACCTTAAAACGTCTCAAATTCATTGTGTTGTGCCATAATACTAAAAACTAATGAATTTGTAAAAAAAAATGCTCCTCTGAACGTCTCAAAATTGATTTTAAAGTGTCCAAAAACCAAAAATCGCCCTTTGGGGCACGGTGAGGGGCGCGCCCCCCCAAACCCCCCTTTCACCCGTGGCCAATTTTTTCCTTGGACTTTCTCCCCCTGTCATTAATCCTGCCGGCGCCCATGTTGGCCCCACCTAATGATTTCTCCTGCGCACACCTATGGTATAAACAATAACTGTAGTTGTAAGTTTATATAATCACTTATTCGAATGAGAACACTTGTTTATGTGTTTCATTGATGTTTCAGTAACAAACGAAGCGAAAATAGGTAATTTCCTGTTGGACATAGGACTTTGTGCACATTTCTTAGCGAGTGTTTGTTAGAAATGTGGACATAGGACTCCTGCATTCTGAAACCAATGCATTAGCCAATGCTATTGTGGTACATTAATACCTTTTATTTCTCATGAATATTACTGAAGATATTGTATCGGTTAGTGTTTCAGAGTGATTAACAATTAATTATTCATATAAATTAAAAATTAATTGCAATAAATATTTGAGAAAAAAATAAAATTACACAAAAAACTCAATTCCACACAAAATAAATGTAAATATATCATACAAATAATTTCTAACTACTTAATTTTAATCTTATTCTGACGTGACCTTCGAATTAAAGGGCGGCAACGGTCAGAATCTTAAAAAATACTACATTTCCATAACACCATGTTAATAGGTAATACATAAGTGTAAATGTGCCTAAGGTATTTCAATAAACAATAATAATTGTTGAGTAGACTGCATCTAAAGCGCTGAGAATTTTCGCTTATACGATGAACTTTTCTTGAGCGGTGCTGTACAGCGAGCGAGTAGGCGTGCAAGCTAGTAGGCGGATTTTGCAGATGCATATCTCTCTCTCACATTCCTCAGTAGTCGAGTTATGAATGACTGACGAATGACACATTCAACACAACCATTGTATTATTTATGTTAGGACATTTAAAGTTTCAAGTGTCCACGACCCAACGGCGTCTTATTTTTAATTATCGCTGAGTGCGCAGTCAAAACAAGGCATCTTGTATCGAGGAGGCGGAGAGATTACTCAGCGCTGAATCTGTACCATAAAAAGTGCAGCATTCTCGGTTAATCAACCTAGTAATTATTTAATTACAGCTCAATGGTCAGATCTACAGAAATTTTGTGGAGAGGTAAAATAAAGAAAACATTCCGCTTAATATATATCAGGGCTTCGTTTTTTCTTTCTATTTTGGTTCTCCTACGTTCCCAACGGACATTTTGTGCCCAGCTTATTCCTTATGGGACTAAAATCCTTTGCATAGTTGCGATTAAAATCACGTTTTTCGGTCTCCTACTTTCACTATCATTAATAGAATTGATACATTCGCGTATATGTCTTAAAGATATATAATATATTTGGGAATTATAGTAAATTTTTAGTTTTTGACCGTTGCCCCCCTTTAAGGAATTAACAGCAGGTTTACTAATATCCCAGATGCGCGCCAACTTGACAGTTTGAACGTGAGGGAGTGCTCTGATTGGACGATGCGGACATAGAGCAAATGCATCCTAACAAGTCATTGATTACTGGACATAGAGCAAACGATTTCCGTTCATAATTACCGCAAAAGTGATAAATTGGAGGGAATTTCAATTCATATAGATCAAGTACATTCTAATACACGACATTAACCAAAAATCTCAAAATTTAAATAATTGGAGATAGATCACTTACACTCTGACACGACGATATACATTAAAGATGTTCCTACTTCCCATTCAGTGTGAATTTAATTGGCAACTATGTCGCCATCTTGACTCCCATTGTGTTGGGCGCAATTCACTTTGTTTTAAGTTTTTATTAGCCAGCCCTGTGCTAGATAAATTTGATATGTGAATAGCCGTTTCTTAACCCCGTATGAATTGTACCTAATTATTGAGAGGCATTACTAGTTTGTGGATATTTCATTATTATGTGACTGCTTTCATCATCAATATATTAATATGATGATTCTAGGAAATAGAATGCATCTAGCTGATGAATTGTGTTAAACTTTAAGCTTTAAATTTCTCGCACATTCTTTTTATAATATGTGTAGTTCAACATTTTGTTATTCCCCACTACAAATTAAAAGGAAATATCGGAAAAGTTCCCCAAATTGATTTGTTCGCCAACAATGGCACATCTTTAAAGATGCGATCCACGAAACATATAAACAATTATTATTTTTTTAATTCTATGATGTGAATTTATATCAAGTGGTTTTTCATAGGATTGTTTTGAATGGGGTTGCTCACGCAAAACTATTGTAGATGGCGCTCCTGTCCTAACCGTTATAAGAACCAATCAAAATGCCGAGAGGGAGCCAATCAAAATGCAGAGCAGAATGGAACGATTTTAAACCTTGGCGGGAGTTTGATTCAGAGATCTTGTATTCAGAAACCAACCAATCAGAGAGAGATTACTTCATTGCTGCTAGCGCTGCGAGTGAGAGCAAATGGCAGTGAACAACCCCATTGGAACTCCTTCATGATCTGTAATTTTTCAGATTTTACTACACTCAAGGACTTACTTTTACTTGTAATAGTCTGGCAACTCAACTGTAATCAAGTTAATTTTTGTTCATGGTTGTATGAAAAGGCATGAAAACACTTTTCTGTGTTTGTAGCATGGGAATGTTAATTACATATATGCTATATTTTCACATGTGGATTGGGCGGTCCAAGAACTACAAGATAATGTTCATGAACATGTTTTGATGTATCTTCATGATAATTCATGATAATCAAATTGAATTTCATTTAATTTAAAATTTGCCTTTGTTAACTTGTCTGATGAAATGTAACCTTGTACCTAGTGTGTTCTACTCCATTAAATTTTTCTCAAGAAGCTGTCATTCCAATTATTTTAAATCTATAAAAATAAATTATCTCTACATAGAAGCACTAGGATAAATTCACGATCCAAGCTTTTTCCAAAATAAATCAATGAAATCAGATGTAATTACAAGAATAATTTGTGTGATGGCACAACTTGGCAGTATGTCTACATATGTGCCAAATTTGAAGTTAATAAAATAATTATCAACAAAGATAGAAGTTACAGGTTAGTCCCCCTAAACACACAGAAGGTAAGAACGTCTTTTTGGCAGCATCTAAGTAAAGACCAGCGTTGCATCCAGACATGGGCAATGTCTTTGTCCATGCAATATCTGATGATTGAAACAGTGAGATTGATCGATTATTATTGTTTAATGGCGCGTCGACAGCTAGGTCATTTTGTTAACTTTGTTGATAATACGTGGAGGACATGGGGAGGGGTGAGAGATGACTTTGCTCTGGCTAAGTAGAGATTCTGGGTTTAGTCTCACCTGGCTTGAAGAAACTTAATGTACTCAATGTTGGGAGCAACGCTGACTTCCACTCAGAAATCACCAAGTTTCCACATGGAGGATTGAAGAAGTGAGGTAATACAACCACAGCATCTCCCTGCTAGTTCAAGACAACTTCACACAATGAATGTTCATGCAGGATGCTGAGTTTGACACTGTTCATCTTCCTGTTCACTACCACTGAACTAACTGCTCAAACTCATTCTTCTAATGACTACAACACCCAGTACAAAGAGGAAATAACTGATGCAATTAATTCACATGAAATTGTTTGAATTACTAATTATAATTAATGAAAATTGTTCTTGAAATAAGCATTCAATTTAAGTTCAACACAAATGCTCTTTAGTCTTTATACTTCAAACATGAATTGTATTGTAAAGGTATTTTTTTTTAAATCTAGAGTTATACTTCCATTTAGAAAATTAAATTCTAGAGAATTTTTTATATGGGATGAACTACACTTTCTCAATGCAACTTGAAGATAGTCTCAGTACTTCTTTTGAGGTAACTTATAAACCCTAATATTTTATGGATTCTCATTTCTCTGATTTAATAAAGTCAATAATTTCAAAGCTTCAATTTATAATACCAGTGAAACGATAAACACAACAAATTGGATACATTATATTCCTACCATCCTACGACAAGCATGGGCGCCATGGGAAGAGGGCACAGATGGCGTTTGATCATTGCAAATTGTTTCATATTATCTCAAATTATTAAAATTGGGGGGCCATCCTCCCCCCCCCCACACTCCCCTTAAACCATGGCAATGTATTTTACTTGTGACTCCATTCCTTGCACAAATCCTGCCGGCCCTCATCACTACAGAGTAAAATACTAATTACCTGGAAGAACGCTCTCCTGTAGATGAGCTCTAATACTTCAGTTGTGACTTGTGGCTCGATGAACCGTTTTATTTTCTTCTTCTTGGCAGCTTCTAATGTTTTTTTATCTCTTTTATAAAACTGTACATAAATATCTTCTTGTCGTATTCCTTACAGCTTCTTCAACAGTTTCCGGGTTGGGGAACCTACTCCCAAATTTTAAATCAGCAAAAATACTCATACAAATAATTAATGATTTAACTAACAATTAACTACATTCAACTTCAAAAAGTAACATTCTCGCAAAATGACAAGATAAACATTTTTAAACTTTCCAGCCCACGGCCTTCTTGAAGACCGTGATGGCAATATCATTGTTGGCAATATCGGTAAAGTAGTTCAATCTGGCCGGACGAATAGACACTCCGTAATTAAAATCTGTACAACCTTGCACCCTGGGTGCCTATTCTCGAGTTGAAACCGCATGTGGAAATGTTCACATCCGCATGCAATGGCGTCAAATCATGCGAAATCGTATTCTCGAGTTTGAAACCGCCGCCCAAATGCGAAAATGACATGCGGAAATGTTCGTTCGGTGTAGGGCCCTTGAAATCACTTCCGCATGCAGTTTTTAAGGTTATGTCAAACGAAACAGTCAAACTTTGTCTTTATTATGGACGCATTTATCATAATGCTGGTTTGGAAAATGTAGAAACAAGAGTAAATATTATAAATACCTTGGAGTATAATATAAATACAATAATTTTAATAAACTTTTCCTTTCCCCCGTTATTTGCTTCATATTTCGATAACAACGAATATTCTTATTCTAAATTCTAAAGAAGAATGACAAAAGATTTCTATTTTCTACCTCACAGCCAGTTTTAATCAGACACGGCCTTCGTGAAATTCTTAAATTCAAATTGAAAATCTTCGTTCCCATTGGTCAATTCGTATAATTCCGAACTTTGCCTAAAGTCGACACGCCTGTGTTTTGTTGTTTGTGCGGTTGCTAAGGAGGATGTAGATGTCAGTTTCGCCACGCGAAAGTAAATCTCGAGAATAGGTAAGTTCGCATCATGACTTTCGTTGACGAACTTGGCGTGCGAACATTTCCAATTCCGCATGGTTGATGCGAACTTTCGAGAATAGCCACCCTGGCACCAAACACTTTCTATTGTGCTTCACTTTGTAGGTAAATTATATTTTAAAATAATCACCATCAAGGGAGACTATAGCAGGAACTTTGTGTATCTTGTCAATGTGATGTCATGCCAATGTCATAAAATGAAACATTTTAATTTTACCACCTCACTGCCTCTTCGAATCTCTTGATTCACATTATAGATGGCAGTGGAGGGAGAGGGAAGCGTCTACAACCGTGCAAGAATCCAATGACGTCAAAGATTTCATTGGACGGACGTCGGCAGGCACTAGGCAGCTACCAGAGAACGAAGTGACTGTCGAGAAGGCTGTGAGCTTGCCAGCTATACGCATTTGCATATTTTGTGCACGCCATCTTGTTTTGGTTGATACGATTATACAATTGTGTTCTGTCTACAGAAAGTGTTTAATTTGAAGGTAAGTGTAATGAATTAATATAGATTGCTATTAATTTTTTGACTAACTGATAGTATTCAAGGGTATTTTAATCTCAGTTCTTCTCAACGTCTATACGCTATTCGTTTATAACGAATATTATAGACGTGGCGTTTTTCCCATGATTCAATGCTGTTTCTTTCTGGCCAACACTTACCTACCGATCTGTTGCTTGATTCCTCTGAAGCAGTTCGACACAATTCAGTGAAATTTATGTAATCTTGGTTACGGCATTAATAAAATAGTATACAATAGTATACAATAAAATAGTATACCTAGGTACAATTAAATATGTATTGCTTGTCCAGTAACTATACTATACCTACCTAGGTACCTATTATATTAGAGAACCATCAGTAGGTTCCGTGGGTGGTAGTTTCATACATTGCGAATGCCGAAAGAAGATGCAAATGGCGTATACTACGTATACTACGTATACCTTCCTATACTGCGTTAATTGTGTCTCACTATTTGTTCATAATAGATATTTAATACTAGCTTTTTCAGAATACTAGCTTTATCTAGTTAGCTCTGCTTTTCAAAAAATTTCATATGAAGTTCTGTGATCCAAGTATCTATTATGGTTATGATCAATTGTTGAAAAACCATATTAGATAACTTGGATAACGGTACTGCATATGACAGGAAGGAAGGAAGGTAATACTTACTTTTCTTCCTGCGTCCGAGTTATCTAACTCGGATTGAAAATTAATTCGCATGATAAAAAAGCTTGTTTCCCAACAGCTTTGTATTGACTTTTTAATAGAATTTGGTAGTTCCACAGCTTTTTTGTTGAGGGGTTGATGTTTTTTAGATGTTATATATATATGTTTTATAGATGTTTTATAGATTTTATAGGTGGCGTAGATGTTTTTTATAATACTTGTGAAAAACTAATGTATTACCGTGGTAACTCGTCAGGGTTCTTAGATTAGAAAATAACAATATTTCATGCACACAAATGAATTTCAGAAAGAATATTACAAATTACAATCAATATATTTAAACTCATATAAATTATGTTTGACGATATGCTGGACAATTACTACAGTGGTATACAACGAAAAGTATTATATTTTGACAGGTATGTTGCCAAAGCGTTTAACTTTTTATAGTTAACCCCCCGCCACGGTGCTGCTCAACGACGTAGATGTCGTGTACATTTTATCACTCTGTTCGACTTAGATATTCCACGACCTTGATCTTAGTCAGTAAAGTCAGTTTTTTTGGGACAGGAAAAATGATTGGACAGTTCCGTCAATAGGTCACTGCCGCCTCCTTCCCACCTTACATAAAGAGAGGGGTCGTAGTTTTCGTTTACAGACATGATATCATTGTGGACTCATTTAAATCATTAAATAACTGCACTGTTTTCAGCTGATTGCGATTTAAGATTAACATTAAATCACAAGGTATAGTCACATCACAAGGTATACGTAACTTCTGTACGGATATTATTATTATTATTATTATTATTATTATTATTATTATTATTATTATTATTATTATTATTATTATTATTATTATTATTATTATTATAGTCTATATTCTCAATAGAGCCGAGGCTCCACTAGTGCGAATTACCTTCCTATACTGCGTTAATTGTGTAAGAACGATTAAATCTTAATTACTGATTTTTATGTTTATCCTATCTATAGCTTCGTATTAGTTTGGATTTAGATAGAATAATATTCTCTCATTTGAAGGTATCAAAATCCACTTTTCTTTTCAACTCAATATTTCACCTGCTTTAAAGTTGGCTTCATAATGAGTTTTAGACTACTGTAAAGCAGGTGAGATATTGATACTGTAAATAAATATTGTTTGTGAAACGTTAAAATTAGAGAATATTAATGAATAATCAATGACGTTTAATAAAATAATATAAAAGTATTCCAACTAGGTGAACTAGGTCTATAGATATAATATTATGTGACCAGAAAATAACTATAGTTGTCTAAATAAAAGATTTACACCGAGATGAGAATAATTGTTATCGTGCGGAATTGTTATGTGGAATCTGATAAGCTATGTAACATGAGAGATATTACTTATAGTTTTAATCTATTATTTAGAAATCTTAGCTATATCATTGTAATAATAATAATATAACCTCATAGGATAAGTACTCGAAATTAGCAAACCTAATATGAATTATGTACAGGAACACTTAATTACACTTTATTACAGTATTTAAGCACTTTATAAGTTTTTTACTTATTAGACTAAACACTTTAGATCTGAAATATAAAATAAAATGTGATTTGTTTTCTTGACCGTGACGGAACTTAAATTTTCAGCCATTTTGAAATAGCTGGAAGATTCTGAAATAGAGTTTGTGAAAGATCTATCTTGTGTCGGACAGTTGAAAGCAATACTTCCCCCATGCTGAGCGACAACCTGCTGATTTTAGCCAAGTCACTTCCTGCTGTACGCCCCACCCATCCACCACCTTGCCACCCATCCACTCCCGACCAGCCCATCCCCCAATCAAACTCCAAATGAGAGATAGTGATTGATAATTATCAAACGTTAAAAAGTAACACGATTTTGATATTTTTTACTTCACAATTGGAGTTCAAATAACAAATTGATGAGAATCAATCTTTGCCAGAGTAAACTAAATCCCCTTAAAAAACACTCCGTGTAAAAATAACAGTTTAGTCTCTTCATCTATAAAAAATGAAAGAAATCTAAAAATTCAGCACTGAAAAGAAGTGATATAAAAAAATGGGACAAGTCAAAACTTAATTTAAAAAACAAAAATATACTTGGCGCATCGTGCATATAGATAGTTTCGAAGTATAGGCCAGATGTAAAATATACATAAAATATAACTACATCTATACATACCTTTAATCCCCTTAAAAACGATGAGCCAAGTATATTTTAGTTTTTTAAATTAATTTTTGACTTGGCCCAAGGTAACTAGCGTGCCTCTGACTTAGCGGTTTCTTCATTTTAGGAACACTGATAAGTTACGCGTTGACCAGGGAGGCGGCGTTTTGATAACATCGTTTTCTTGTTATTGAATCGTTTTAATGATTCTACACTGGTTGAAAAGTTCAATTTCAATGTTCCTAGGCTTGTCTCTAGAAGTCAACAGTTTTTTAGGGTTTTAAGCCAGTATATGTTTTTAAATATGCTTCTATCAATATAGACTTCAATCATCTGTTAACGAGCATCTGAACTGAAATAGTAACCAGACATAAGTTTTAATTATTTGACATCGTTCAAGTTGCATCTGCAGATCTGTGATATTTAAACTTTTAACCTGTAAAGTGTTAACACTTGACTTCGATCTGTGATATAACTGATTAGTTTATTTATATATGTTTTTTGAATATTTATTATCCTTACCTATTGCAATGTATTTGTAATGTGTTATATTATATTTTTACTTGTGGGCGTCAGTCCGATACAAATAAAGGTGAATACTAATTGAAATAATCATGTAGATTAGTAACTCATTATTGTCACGCAAAATTAGTTTAAGCATTTTCCATAATTTCTATTCAAATTATCTTAACTTAGATAAATGATAGTTATCTATTATCTTACCTATATATAACTTCTTAAAAAATTATAAATAACCTTATCTGGATAACAAAAAAATTAGTTATCTAATCTCTATTTAGATTTTTTTTGTTACGTGGGAAAACAATGCCGATAATGGAAACTGAATCGATTCCAAAATGAATAACTTGAACAAGCAAAACGGCGGACAGGAAAACGTGCTCGACGTTTACAACGGCGAATTACACCAGCGGGGTTTGTAATGATAATATTTCAGAATTATAATAATTTAGACTTGCATCATGATTTCGTATAACAAATATTAAATTAAATATTGCTTTATTTTCGCCGGATCTACAAGTAAATTAAAAGTGTAGTCCACTAGTCGATTGAAATATGTTTTTGTGCTTGTATGTCAATGTGTGGGGTGGATCTTGAAAATACACCACAAACCATTTTAAACCATTTTACCATTTTAAACCTTCTTGACTAGAATCCTATTTTAGGTTGTAATTCATTTTGAAAACGATGCCATTAGTGTTTAGGCCATTATCTATAATGGTGATCGATGACCTAGAAGTCAGTTTTCCTCCTACTAACTCCTACCCCATCATTCCGCTTTGTGTTCCCTCCTACCCCTTACACCTCCATTTCATCCCATTGGTCTTATAGATTTTTTTTGTTAGGTAGTTTTAAACCCAACGAACGTATTGAAGTACTGGGCTTCGTATACAAAGTGGACGCCATATTTTAACTTCTTGAAACTAGACCAGTTATACTACGGCAGGCAGTCGATACTACACGTACGTTCAGTCACTTTCCAGCACTAAACAATGGATCAACAATTAAGATCGCTAATATCTGCAGAGGAAGCAGAAGACGTAAGTATACTGTTAGTGTTTGATCTAGGGAATATGCAAGAACTTATTAATTACTATATTTCAAAATAACAACATATGCGTTAGTAAATCACACTATTTTCACACTCAAAAGTGAAAATTTTCATTCATATGTATGAAATTGAAAATCAGCTGAAATTTTGGCGGGAAAAAGTTTTTCTGAAAAATCCAAACGAGTGACATATCATTTTTATCAACCAACAATGATGTTGCCATGGTTACAACAAATTATTACATCACTCGTTAGGTTAATTGTCAGGAATACTATTTTCCCGTAAAAATTTTAACTGAATTTAATTGTCATATTTTATGAATGAAATTTAAATTCGATAATTTAAGAAAATTTCGCTCAAAATTTCGCTTTTGTGCTCGCTCAACAGCGCGGTACACTGAGCGTTTTCCAAGTATTTAGATTTACGAATTTACAATACAAAAATGTATGAGACTTCCCTACTACCGAATGTTTCTGACTTGAATTTTAGAAATAAATTAACACTTATGGCATATACGTATCGCCATCGGTAATTGTGTCAGTGCAGTCGCCAAAGTTATACGCAACATTGATATTTATCCACTCTTTTTCCAAAGTACTTTTACGAGTTTTACGAGTACTTGTGAGAATTGTCATGTTAAAAGATTGATACTATTCTAGCAGTCATCTCAAACTAGGTAGGTACACTTGGCACATTTAAAATTGATCTTTCAATAAATCTGATTGGCTGAAAAATGATAGATCGCACTATCAGAAGTCAGTCCTTGTCTCACTCTAGTATAGGTGTAACAAGTACATAATTTTTATGTACATTTTCCCACTATAAGTCTGAACTGACCACGCGGTAATTCGACATTATTAGGATGTCAGGTTTCTCTTATATCTACACTGCAAGGTTTTACGCGCAAGCTAGCTCAGCCGATCTCACGATCAGACCGTGTGATTAGCTGTGTCATCTATACTATTGATGCGACCATCGGGAGCATGCAATAGTCAGTCGAGTTCAGCCCAGGCTTCTAGTTAGTCCACTCTATTTCCATCATGTAGGGTTTTGTAACATAATTTGTAGCACGTGGTAAAACTTAATAAAGTAGTATTCTATCTAAAATAATCAATTTGTAACAATGGGAACCATCGACCGCTCGTCCTATCACAACCACCACCCAAGTGTTACATAGGTGACCTCACATTTCAATGAAAATTACAAGCTATGGAACATGACCAGCAGTCATTCAAATTTGCTCACCGATCTATTTTAAATGTGTAAAGTGTACTTTAAAATCGTGTACAATCGCGTACAGACATCCCTGGGGGATGTAAACTGCAACCCTTTGCAGTTTATAATCGTATCTATTGGTCGTCGGCACGATCGCCTAGCTTATGTCGGTTACTATAACATAAAATGTGCAAAATTCTAGTGTCTCAAATTTTAGGTCAAATTGAGAACTTTAGCTGACGAGGTAGAACCACATCGTTTAAACATTTCGGGTTTTCTAACACTAGAACGTTATCGAATATCATTTAGTTACAAAGAGTATAATATTAGTTACATTTTGCAAAGAAAAATGGAGTCCGTACGACAATTGTATCCAGAATAATGATTTTTTAATGTGAACGTCGAACGACAAATCATAAAAAACAGTAATTTCTAAATTTTTTGTGTTTTGAAGGCGGCGATGATGAAGAAGGACAGCGGGGTGCCGGAGTTTTTTAACGATGTGATGCACATCCCAGGGTTTTTCCAAACAATAATGTCGTACAACATAACAATGGCTGCAATTCGACGCAAACAAAGTTTTCATGAAACAAGACTTTGGCAAGAGGTAATAGTACATTTTCAGCTATAATGCACTTATATATACATGTTTGTAAGAAATTAATGTCAATAACACAAAAATTACAATGTTATTTATTTTTTTTAATTTTATTTCATTTATTTAAAGTCATTTTATTAAGTTTACTCAGGTTGATTACATTCGTTTTAAATCAATTTTCAATAAATTAATTTCTTTTTTTTCTATTTTAGAGACGGGGTAAAGATGAAAGAATTTCGGCACTTCTCCCCATGGGTGCAATAGTAAGTTAGCTGCAGAAATCTTAGTTTGTGTTGACTAATTGATGAAATATATTTTCGTGGTATCCAACAGCTTCTTTAGCCTATGAGCGATTTACTTGTCCAATGGTCTTACAGTGTTGGAGTCGATTTGCGAGAATTGTTGATAGTTATCTATGTGTATGTTATTTCGAGCTCTATTGTTTGAACTTTGACACGGAGATGTGAGGAAACTTGTTTGGACGTCACCAGATGTGACATAGCGATGCCAAGTTTGCAAAACATCGTAACTAGAATACTTATACCAAAACAAAATGTTTAGAAGTAACAATAATACTATGTAGGTACATTTAATTTGTGGGTATAGAAATCCGATTTATTTCTCAGAGTACCATAATTTTATGTATCTATGGCCTTTGCATAAGTTTTAAATTAATATTCCGATACGTGTTTTTTCCATTCAAAGTGATTCATATTGCAGATCCTGCAAGTTTTATTGCATATAGCAGAGCTTGTAGATCCTCGTATCTGATGAAGTATACGTCATGCTCTGAAATGGCAGCATTTCATTGGCGGCACAGATAGGTACATGGTTTTGCAGAGAGGAAGATTTATTTGTTTTATATCGCTAATAACACCTTTACAGAGAAAAAAACAAATACGAAATTTTGTAAAATGTGTTATCTATATGCGTAATTACTTAGTTGTACTGAAGTTTTACCAAGGAAACTAGTTGATGCTAAATTATAAATTTTCTGTTGAGTGTTTTTTTTTAAGTAACATCTATACTAATAGAGTCTCGTTTCAGATTATTACCAAATGCCGGAGACTTGTTGGGTTCGTGAATACTGTCAAGCAGGTTTGTTCTATCTTATTTATCTTATTTATAAAGTATGTCTGTCTGTCTGTCTGTCTGTCTGTCTGTCTGTCTGTCTGTCTGTCTGTCTGTCTGTCTGTCTATCTGTCTGTCTGTCTGTATGTCTGTCTGTCTGTCTGTCTGTCTACGTCTGTCTGTCTACGTCTGTCTGTATGTATGTCTGTCTACGTCTGTCTGTATGTCTATGACACTATTTCTTTCAAATCATTTGGGTTGCATATCTCACATGCGAGGTATTTATACCTACACCTGCTTGGGTTGCAGGGTAGCTGGCAATTCAGCTGAGGGGAGGGCAATACAGGCAATCCGTCTCACATAGGTGTAATGCGGTTACCTATACTACATGCCCTCCCCACAAGCACGAGCAACGGCCAATCGGCTGCAGCTCAATTATTATTCTCGTCCGCCCGCGTGAAGTTGTCATTATTTACATCCATGACATGGATGACATCCATTTTTGTCCTCCAGCTCTTACCAATTTTTGACAATTGATCACCAGTGGAATGATTATGACCTATATGACCAAAACTCTGTTTATCAACTATAGCTATATTGTGGTCAATTCAAAATAGTCGTTGATGACACATTTGTTCTATAAAATCGTACAAAAAATATAATGGCTATCATCGAAATGGTGTTAGTTCAACTTAATCAATAATTAAATTTATATCTGTTGCAGGTGAAGTTACGGCACAAAGTACACATAGGCACGGGAGTCATAACACTTGAACGACTGTGTGTATGCCGACTCATAAATGGCGACGTTATTACCGCTGAAACTAAACCACAAATAGAAAATTCAATCGTGAAAAATCTTGTTTACGATTTTATTAAAATGTTAACGGTTAACGATTATTGAACAATAATAATACAGTTATACTAATTATTTTGTTTCATTTACACTATTTAGTCTTACCTATTCATGCTTTGCACGTGACGTCATCTCATTGTTGCGCGGCCATTTTGGGGATACATGTCAGAACGGCTGTCAATCTGTTTTTCAGTACTTTTATACTGAGTACTTTTCAGTACTTTTCAGTTATTTATGGTTTACCTGTGCAATTGTAAGCTGCAGAAGAAGTTCTTATAGGTATAAAACCACTTATTTACAAACTATCTTTGACTATAACCGATAATAATTAGTTTACATCGAATTGACAGCTATCACCAATATGGCCGAAAATATACTTTTTTACATTGTGGATGTAAAACAAAAGGCGCACGTGCAAAGCATGAATACATGTTCTTATAAATACCTAATTAAATTATTCAAGTTTGAATCAAGCCTGGCAACAATGTGTAATTTTTGATCGCTTAAGCGTGTACATTTAGGAAAAAAAATATCATACTTTTCAGCCGAGCGGAAAAAAACATTGATTGCATTTGATTCTCTTTTCGTCCTAAATTAAAAGTGGATTAAAATAGTGAATTTAAAGTGGAGTCCACGAGTCGATTGAAATATGTTTTTGTGCTTTTATGTCAGTGCGGTAAATTATTTTGATGCGACGAAGATTCGAACCGGGCCCCCCTGCTTGACGATCAAATGGCGTACGTTCGGAGCTACCGAGGCAGCTGTCTTTCCTAGCGCTGTAAATTGTTTTGATTCATATTTAGGGAATTTATGGAGTTCTCCAAAAAGAATGGAATGAAGGCAGTTTGTAGACTCGCTCGGCAAGTGGGAGGTCAGGAATCGAGCCCGTTTAGGCCGGATATTTTTCATATCATATAACGATATTATTTTATTCCGATTCGAACTAAAAGTTATATTTTTTCCATAAAACCAACAAACCTCGGAATATGTATTATTTAATAATCATTTTGCAGCAGGAATATCTCAATGTTATTTTTATGGGTTATCTTGGTGATCATTTTTTGGGTGATCATTAAAAAATCCTGTGTGATGTGATTATTTGGTTTAATCAGTTATCTGGGTGGTTATTATTGAAATAGTTATCACGTCATAACTCCAAGTTATGGGGTGTGTTTGATAACTCATCCTGAGCACTCGGCCAGCGCGCGATCTGCTCTTTTTTGTTTGATAACTCATTTGGCTTGCGCTCTGGAGTGTTTGATAACTCCGCGCGGTACTGGCGGAGCGCAATCCAATCGCGCGGTCAAAATCGAGCGAGGGACAGGACATTGCACTCTGGAAAACACGGCGGCTGACACTGACAGTATCAGTGTTCAACGTGTCAATTTACTTCTACAGAGCTTCATGTTGTAGTAACACACATGAATGAGCATACAGTTGAATCTCGTAAGTTTTAAAATAACCGATATACCTATTAATAGGTATTTATGATTATTTATGCATTATATGAGGTTAGGTTGTTGGCCGCCATTTAAAATATCGCGGGCTGTTCAAAGGTTCAAACGCGCAGCCAGCAAAGTTTGTTTGATAAGTCCACATTTTCGAGCGCGCGCCGAACAATCTGTTGACGTCACAGATCGCAATCTGAAAATACTGATCAAACACACCCATGATGTCATAAGGAAGTTTGTCCTACCCCTCACCATGTCAATATTATGACTTTCTTATGAGTCATTACTTATGACGTGATAACTATTTCAAGAATAACCACCCTGTTATCTTTAGTTGTTTGTTATGGCTGAAAAAGTAAACTTGTAGCTAAATCTATATTTCATTTGTTTCTCCTTTTCCACTGCCCTGTGGAAACACGAACATAAAAAGAAAAAAGTGCAAAAAAAGTGCATCTAAAAATTTTTCTGTCAGAAGTGGCTCCATCACGTACCTATTGCTTATTTTGTTGGAATAATGTTTTATTTTAAATTGAATGCAGCAAATGTGAATTAAAAATGTTCGATCAGCTTTTCTTCCGTGTCAGAAAGTGTGAGCAGACTTCCAGATTAAGTGAGTCAATAAAATATTATGTAAATCTGATTCTCTATATAAAATGAAATTAAAACCTTAACAATACTAACAATCTCTCTATTACTATCATGCAGCCTTCGTGCAGGCCGCACGAACGAAGGCATTCGTGGGGTGATTATTATTTAATGTAATATTAATTGATTTTTATTCTTTAAGCATTCTCGGAATTGATCCGGCGCTGTCGGCGGGGAAATTTATCACAAACCTTTTAATTTATTTACTGATTCAGGAATTTTCTCGTCAGATGACAGGTTTGAAGCAAAACAACTCCGAAATATGGATTTGAAGCTAGTTAGTTGATAGAGATTTTGGTACAACGCGGGTTTGTGCACATACGACCGATATTGAGTTCTGTCACTACATCTCAGAAATATCTTGTGTAGAAAGGAAATGCCTTCGAACCCTAACAACTGACCTCACTCTCTCACAAAGATCACATAAGGAGACATAAATAATGCCAACAAGTTATTATGTGAACAAAAATAGCAGTAACAATGAACAAGAGGAAGGATTGGTCAATGGCGCACCACGGAGTGTTATACGAACATTGTATTTGTGCCTACCCAACAATAGCGTGATGGGGCTTTTAGGTAATAAAACTAAACATTTTAGCTCGCAACAGTTTTTGACTGTTATATAATCGGGACACTGTTTGTTCTAGTGAATTAGTGAAAGCTAAGCCAGTATGTCAACTGTAGAGTTTCATTTTGCATGAGTTCAATTTCACACTAGGAAGAATCCATTTTGTATAGTGAAGAAGGGGGTTAAAAGTGAAAAAAATGCTCTATAGAAAGGAAATGGGCTAAAGGATTGGGTTAGAATTTATGGGAGGGAGGAACAGTTGTGAACGGCAATTGCAGGGAAATGAATAACGTAAACGTTTAGACGGGTAAATTGATAAAATCAACATGAAAATGTAGGTATAAATATATGGTATTGTATATCGGTGTATTTCGATGTAGATGGAATACGAAGTCTCGCTTATCAACGCGTTATAGTGACCGATTTACTAGTATTAAACACACTTTCCAATTATGGAAGTCATATGGAATAGACTCGGTCAATACGATAATCTACAAATTAAAGTGTGGTGAAACGAGTTGAAACGCAAGACTTGTCCATTAGATATAAAGTATAGACTTTCGAACTGTTGGTCTAAATTGTGAAATTGGCCTCATTAACGTTATGGCTGTATAGAATGCCATAAACTAACAATTTTGTTGAAAGTGATTGCCGACTTTGCTGATGATATTATTCCAAGTGCGAAAGTTTTTCAGTGGCTTTGTTTGTACACTAAAAAAGCTTCTGTCATGAAGGGCACCATAAAACCATTCTCGAATATTTGAACCAGATTGGAATTTTCTTTTGAATTGAAAGTTTCTCTGATTCTTTTACAACCTTCTGAAACTTATTTGTGCAGGTTCAACTTGGTTGCCTTTTTGAATAGTGTACCTACCACGTTAGGTAAAATTTTGGGTGTTTTAGAAATACGATGTTATATCAGTGTTTTTTTTGTAGGCAAAAATAATAATGTCCTTTTTAGTCTCTTCTTCACTCTTCAACCCCTGGCTGCTAACAATAATCTTAACTAACCTAATGAGCTAATCTAGTGGTAGCATGGCCACCACCTGGACGAGACGGCAAGCGTCCAGGAACTTGTATACTATAATAACTAATCTCGACGCATGGATCCTTTAGCTGTTGAGCTTCTAGGACTACTTAGGATGAGGATGACCATTTAGAATAATAACACTGATAAACACTGATTATAACACTGATTACAGCTTTTTTTTAAACTTATACATGTTTTCAAACAGTTATCTCAATATTACTCCGGTCAATTTAGATTTTGACCTAAAAGTAATTGCAACAAAAATTTTTGTTCTTTTACAACGAGAAACATCTCGGGACCTGAGTTTCGGATACCGTAACATAGAACAATATACATAAATCCGAATTGGGTGGGTGAGGGTGAAAAATTAACATATAGTTTACAACAAATTGGTCAATAATTGTCCGACCCGAGTGCGCAGTAATGGTATACTAATGGTATCTCTGTACGAAGTAAACAGGGTTTCAAGGTGGGATGTCAGCCAGACGGCTGATCACGTAGGATGAGGATGACCATTTAGAATAATAACACTGATAAACACTGATTATAACACTGATTACAGCTTTTTTTTAAACTTATACATGTTTTCAAACAGTTATCTCAATATTACTCCGGTCAATTTAGATTTTGACCTAAAAGTAATTGCAACAAAATTTTTTGTTCTTTTACAACGAGAAACATCTCGGGACCTGAGTTTCGGATACCGTAACATAGAACAATATACATAAATCCGAATTGGGTGGGTGAGGGTGAAAAATTAACCTATAGTTTACAACAAATTGGTCAATAATTGTCCGACCCGAGTGCGCAGTAATGGTATACTAATGGTATCTCTGTACGAAGTAAACAGGGTTTCAAGGTGGGATGTCAGCCAGACGGCTGATCAGCGGGTTATGATGGTCTGCGATGGCTGCGTTGAAGTTCTGTCAACGTGTCATGTTGGAGTTTAAAATTAAATATTAGATAATAGTAATACATTCACGTAATAGACAAACAATTTGTATCTGTATTACTGTGCTGTATTGTCAACCATAAACCATCATTTTGTATGTATTTTTTATGCTTCATTTTAATAACGAATAATAAAAACAGTAATTAATACAAAAAAATTAAATATCGATGATTGCTGAAAGTGCCGCCTATGTGCCGCCGTACGGTAGCGTACGTCGCTTATGCCTAAAGACGGCCCTGAGTGGGAGAAGGGCGATAGAATTTTTTGTATCTACCTCCATATCGAATTACTTTTAATCAAAGACATCCAATCCTAGAGCTACACTATAGTACGATTGGTCCACAATGCTGGAGGGGAGTGGCTACATATGCTTTCATACCTTAGACCATGTTCGTTGTTTAATACCGCTTACATTATAATAAATCAATCCGAGTCAGTGTTTTTCCTTTTCTAGCTAAATAACTTTCTGTAACCTATTATTATCTTATCAAGATATATAGATCTGTTATATCTAGTATCTAAATACCAGCAGAAAATACAAACCAATAATTTAATATTGCTTTTCAGACAAATTAATACAACAGGATACCAGCCCTCCAATCCAAGAGTGATAAGAGTTTGCGCTGATTTTATTGACTAGCGTGCCCGTAATGATGTCATGATGTACAGACTGTAGACAGCGCAATATGTCATGATAATTCTTTAACCTACTGTTATATCATGTCGACACTGTTAATTTCTGAGCTGTGAGTGATTTCCGAAAATATATTTAATTACTTATCAACTGTCAAATCAACTGTAACATATTGTTTCAATTACCTGTAAAGAAGGCTGAGTAGTGAGCGTGGCCTTGAAGAGTTTTTTAATCGTTTTTTTTCATTATCTTTTACCAATGTAATTGTTAACAAAATAGGGCTTTGTACGCGTATTCAGAACAGTTAAAATTTCAAAGTTTGGAATAAGCTTAGCTTTATTTTGTCAAACAAATATTTAGTGCCAAAATGTTATTAATTTTCGGGTACTAAACATCTGTAGGACAAAGTCAATCTAATAAACCATTAGAAGCTATGGAATTATTTTCATTTAAATGTTCTGAATACTCGTGCAAAGCCTTATTTTGTTAACAATTACATTGGTAAAAGATAGTGATATTGGTATATTGGTAAAATTGATAAAATTAATATTATACAATTCAAGTGCGTAGAGATTTTCGTTTATTCGACAGATATCATAATTTCGATATCATTACGACAGTGTTTGCATGATGTTCGTATTTTTACAAATGATTTTTCTTATAGATTTTTTATAGGAATAAGAAGAGAAGAAGAGAGTGTTTTAGAGTTGATGAATCTTCATCAACGTTTTGGAACTTTAGTGAACAGAATTGTGAATCAGGGTGTTACCAGCCGAGGTGTGGAATCTGGCGGAATTTCATGGTACACTCCTGGACACTGAACTGGGCCCGCGGTCAATGTTCCAGTGGCACTACTACGGTTAGTATTTATTGATTTATTTAAAGTAATTATTCGGCCATAAACTCACTATAGCAATCCGGTCTTTGTGTCAAAAAAATAAATTAAAATAAATGTTAAATACCAACCATGAGCGCACTTGAACATCGACCGCGAAACAATTTCAGTGTCCAGGAGTGTACTTCTAGCGACCCAACAGTTCGAGTTGACAACAAGCAAAGCAACACTGTATTCACTACTGTTTCCATTCCACCATCTTTGATTCATTGAGGTTGCCAGATTGGGCGATTTGTCGCAATTTGGGCGACTTGACCCTACCATCTCGCGACAAACTTTTTGGTGTTGTCGCCGATCGCCAATTTGGGCGACTTCGCAATATCCTTCCATAATGCAAATTTTTGAGAAAATATATGGGAACTAATACTTTGAAACTTAATTTTCATAATTGTGAACTAGCAATTTTAAGTGATCGAAATCACCGAAATTTCTAGTCCAAAACGCATAGAAATGGCTCTATTTCATTCTTGAAATTAAAAATTTTCCCGGGGGGCCCTCCCCCCAGACCCCCCATTGTTGCCTTGAGCAGAGTGTTTTCCACGATATTTCGTATTTGGGCGACATTTGGGCGACTTTACAAAAATGTTAGTAAATATTACTACATTTCAACTTTGGGTGACTTTTGGGCGACTTCACTGCCTGCCGCTGCGACATCAGCGCTCAAACCTCTGGCATGGCAACCGGGCCTGATTCATTCTTACGTCGCCTTTAGCCGACTAAGGACTTGACAGAGCGTTTGTGATCGATTTTGTGTGCTATCTTCATGAGAGTTCCAAACCTCAATGAAGAAGATGTGGAACGATTGGGAACAATATTGGCTGAATTGATTGACAATGAAAGGGTGAGTGAAAAATTTAAAACAAAATCCGGATATAACATGAAATTGTCAGATTTAAGCACAAAAATATGTGTTAATGCAGCCATAAAGTTTTTTTATGACGATTCAAAAGTAATGAAAAGTTATAATAAAACTAGATTATTTAGTAAAGCAATCAGTAATTGGTATAAAAGAAATAAACATGGTCTAGGAACTATTACAAGAGAAAAAATAATACGTATTGATGTATCTAATGCAAGTGATGTAGGAGATAATTCAAATAATGATCAAGACGGAGATAGTGAAAATAGTAGTGATCAAGACGGAGATAGTGAAAATAGTAGTGCGTCATCTGAACCAGGTTCGTGTACAAAAACGCTAGATGACAATATTGTAGTATTTCATGCAAGAGATGAAGAAGAACATTCACTTATTGATAAAGACATGACTAGAGACGATAATAGTGGGAAATGTTACGATTCAATAGCGAAACCATGTTATACTACGGAAATTAAAGAACCGTATTATACACTAATTAAAGGTGAATACGTGACCTTTACAAACTTACTATGTTTCCAGCTTGAACAAAATAAATGGGAAAAAATGTACGATCCAAATATATCAGAAAATAGTTTCGTTGAAGGAACATATAAAAATATATTATTGGACGAATTTAAATATAGTAATGAATATAAATGCGTCGTTTGCATTGAGGGCGGCAATGTGTTTAAAATAAAAACAAAATATTTTGGAATGGTCTATGGCTATTGCAGACATGAAACATGCTCTATTTTGTATAATTTCTATTTACATTTGCCAAATGATAACAATTCTATAAATGTATGTGTATATAAAAGTCATCATCTGGCAATACATGAAGGCATGTTGTCTCGACCATTGTCAAGATCTAAACATAATGAAGTTAATTCGAATCTTGATGAAGAGGCAAATATTGAAAATCATTGTGCGGCAACAAACAATACAGATTCAGAAACCGGTGATAATACGGAAAATATAGATGTTAATATATCTAATTCTATTGATGAAGTTAATTCGAATCTTGGTGAAGATAATTCGAATATTGAAGAAGAGTCAAATGTTGAAAATAATAGTGAGACAATGAACTATTCAGATTCAGAAACCGGTGATTATGCTAATGGTGAAATGGTGAATTTTAAACACTTTCAATCTTTCGAGCTTGATGAAAATAAATGGAATAGAATGTACGATCCAAATGTACCGGATAGTTTCGTGAAAGGTCAATATACACATATAATTTCAGACGAATTCAAGAAAATAAATAAATATAAATGTGTAGTGTGTATTAAACGAGGGAATGTGTATAAAATAAAAATTGACCATTTTGGATTGGTGTATGGTTATTGTAGACATATTAATTGCGATATTTTGTATAGATTTTATATACATTTGCAAAACGAGAATAAGTCGGTAAAAGTTACTGTTTTAAATAGCAACCATCGGCCTATACATAAGGGAATGCTACCAAGACCATTGTCAGGATGTAAACGAGAAGAGGCGAGAAAAGAACTTGAACGTAAAAAGAGCTTTACTTATAGAATGGAGAAAATTAATGGTGCCAGCACGGAGTTGCTGAAAGCTGGAAATATGGACGAAATTAACTCAAAATGGGTGGTACAGAAAGTCAGGTCGGAGCAACTATGCTCTAAAGATTTTCACACGAACGACATTGATGATTTATTGGCACTTCAGAAAACACAATATATAGAGGCAATAAAAATGTACGAATACATACAACAAGTGTCCATACCTTTACAAGTATATGTTTACAGTCTAGATCAAATTGCACTGGCGATTGAACTAAAAAAATTAGACATAAATTTTGATGCAACAGGCAGTGTAATAAGACGAACAAAAGGTAACAAAAAAAGAATTTTGTACTACGCTGGAGTTGTTAATATAAATAGGAATATAGCGCCAATGTTCGAACTAGTATCAAGTAACCATGACGCAGCAACTATAGGGGCTTTTTTAGCTAATTACAAATACGCCGTTATAAAAAGATTCGGTAATACTGCTTGGCCTTTGTTTGATAATTTAATATGTGATTTTTCATATGCAATTATTAATGCAGTTAGTCAATCGTGGAATATAAAAACTCTATCAGAATACATAGAGATCTGTTATCGTTTTGTAACTGAAAAGAGCAATTATTGTGAGGTGCAAAAATTGGTGAAAATCAGGATGTGCATCGCCCACTTTTTAAAAATGTGTGGAAGTGACGTAAAATCATTGTTAGTTAATAACAAAGTAAGAGCAAAAATATTGAGAAGAAGAAAAACTTACATCATGGAGTGTCTAGCAACAATGTGTTTAATAGGAGATTACGGTACAATGAAAGAAATGACCAGATCATTATTTATAGTTTTAAACTCTGAATTTAAAAGTACAGAATTAAATATGGCATTTGAAAAAATTGAAAACATAGTTGCTTCTCTTAAAAAAGATTTGACAAATGTTTTGGAGGAAAAGAATATAAAAATCGAAGAAGATGAAATAATGGAAGATAATGATTCATGTGAAAAAACTAAATACACTGCTATGTATAAGCAAAGTTCCTTTTACATAGATGGCAATAGATGTTTAACTGACGTAAAAGCTCTTATTGCAAACAACAATAATGAAGAGGGTACAAGTGATGAATGCAACGAGTTTTTTTATCCAGTGGTTGCAGTTCATATTTTAAAAAAATATCTATGGATGATTCCTTTGTGGTCTGGCATAATGAATAATAATGGAATGATAAAAACGTTCTCGAACGCAATTGTCGAGAATTTCTTTAATCTGGTGAAAAATTGTTACGAATTAGTGGTAAATGAAAAGCCCTCAAGGTTTTTAATAAAAGTAAGGCAATATACAAAGGCTTCAATTAAAGCAATACAATTTAATATACCTGCAAAGCGTACGGCTACAGCTAAAAAGAGGCTAAGAGAACGGTCAAATGAATATGATCGAGACCATAGTACCGATGTCGAATCATGGGGTAAAAAGGGCAAATTTGTTGGATATAAGTCGACGAGCACAATAATACAAAAAAACTTAGAGAGAAGAACATCGATTGGCATGAAAAATCAAGCCATAACAAAAATCGATAATGTAACACGCTTAATACATAAAGATTATTTCAAGAAGAATTTACACTCTAATGGTTTAGTAAAAAATATTCCATATTACAGAACTTGTAATAAAGACTACACAATCGGTAATTATGTTTTAAACGAAACTTTAACATTCGAGGAATTCAATAGGTTAAAACAACCGGACGATAAAGCTATTAGATTGATGTATTTGAGTAGCCCGGTTATTGATATTCTTGGGAATATAATAACAAAGGATTCTGAACAATTTGTATACATAGATACGTATAAGGCAAGAGTTATGTTAAGGAACGAACCAATGAGAGCGCAAAGAAGCACGATCATTCCATTAACACAAAAATCTAAAGTGTTCATGATTGCGTGTGTGGAATTAAAGGGATCAGATGACACACATTGGGTGCTTGTAGTAGCAGATTTAGAATCGAAATGTGTTACTATTTATGACTCTTATTTTGGAAATACACATTTGAGGGCTGTAAAAAAACAAACCAGGTATTTAGATATATTCTATCGATTTTTAAAAAGAAGTTCTAAGAATACAATTAATAATGCTCAAATTAATATTGGGGATCTAACAGATTGGAAAGTAATGTTTAATAATGATATGAAACAAAAGAAAGTAAACAACGGTTATAATTGCGGTGTGTATTGCCTAAGTTATATGTGGACTTTGGTTGGAAGGGCGTTAAGTGAGGAATTCGATATTAATCATTTCCGTTATAAACTACAGAGTCTGCTACTAGAGAATGCATTTGATGTAAAGAACACAATCTACTGCTGTGATGGTAAAAACATTACTGAAGAACTGCTGGAGTGTTCTCATTGCAGGAGGTTGTTTCACAATGATTGCATAGAAGTTGAAACAGAGGGAATTGAATTAGTAACATTAAACAATGATAAAAATGAAAATGAGGAAGAAATTGAACACATATGCGCACTGTGTTTGATTGACAATAAAACAATGAGAGTATTTAGAGAAAAGACAATCATGATTGCTTCATCTAATTGTGTTCAATTTAATTTGAAAAAACAATTTCCTAATTACCTTATAAATGACGAAACTTACTATATACATTTGCAAGAAAGTGACTATATTATAGGAAACTATCCGTCGAGCATTTACAATCAAAATAATTGCTTGTACAGTTCAGGATTCGAAAGTTTGTCAAGTGGTCAATGGATGGAAGGTGATGCCATCGACATATGCATTGATCTATTTATTTCAAATGAAGAAGACAGATTACAGTTAATACCGACAGCGATTGCAAATAGAGTATTTAGAGACAACACAAGTAGAATATGTGACCAGGAATTTTTTGCGAAAACTTTAGTTCCAATTAGAGAGAATTGCATATTATTGATACCGGTAAATAAAAATGGAAACCACTGGATTTTACTTGTAGCTGTAATGGCGGAAAAAAAAATATTTTTAATCGACAGTTTGAATAAAAATACAGATGAAGAAGCTGTAGATTATATGGAACATTTCATTACATTTTTAAACCAGTATTACGAAAACAAACTTTCAACCAGTGTACTACTCTCTTGCAATTGGTCAATAAAAAGGCATAACATAACATATCAAATCCAAAAAGATAATCATAGTTGTGGTGCTCACGTGATATTTAATGCTCAGACTTTTGTTGACAAAAATTGGAATGAAAATAACAGTGTCAAAAGTTTCAATGTAAAGAAATTCCAATCGGATCTAAAAGTAATGGTGTTAAAGAGAAGTTTGAATATGGAAAGCATATGTTTATATTGCAATGAATATGTGGAAATATACTTTAAAAAATGTAACATATGTTTAAGAGTGTTTCATTATGATTGCTTAAAAGATGAAGAAATTACAACCGAATATACATGCAAACTGTGCAAACGATATAAAAGTGGAGATTTTTTTTTTTTTTTTTTATTTTTATTTATTTATTCATTTAGCTTGAAAGCTATTTTTCATTACAATATACATTTACAAAACAGGAAATTCATTATAAACAAATGAAGTACATAAAGTATATGTAAAGTATATGATATATATATGTAAAGTATATATAAAGTATATATATATATATATAAATATATATATATATATATATATATATATACATACATATACATATATGTATACATATATGTATACATATACATATACATATATATACATATATATATATGTATATATATAAAGTATATATGTATATATAAAGTATATGATGCTTATTGACTTGAAGCCAGTGTAGAGTGATATGCTCTGCTCGGTGTATAGCATTTAATTAAAACAATTAAAACGAAGGGTCGTCAAAATTACAGTCAATACATGATTTTTCAAAAGGTAGAACTGAACACTAAGCAAAAGAAAACAAAACAAATGAAATATTCAGTTCAATTTGGAACAGGAAACTGTATAGTCTTGATTTTGAACGACTTTCGCATAAAAAAATAATGTTTCAAAACTAATTTAAATTAATATTTAAATTAATATTTATATTATTGAAAATCTATTTAAAATATTTAAAATTATTATTTTATTAAAATTCAAATTATTATTATTATTATTATTATTATTATTATACAATTATTATTTAAAATTAAAATTCATATTATTATTATTTAATTATTTAAATTAATAATTAAAAAATAATTACATTTAAATTAATATTTTGAAAAGAGAAAACAATTAACAAAAAACATTGACAAATATAATAAATCGAAAAACATGAAACGGAAAAAAATACAAGTAATAATATTTCATGGACTTAATAAAACAATTGTTTTAAAAGGGTCTATGGTACAAACCAAACAATATATTATAAATTATAATAAAACTTAACCTTAAATCGATTAGGTTTATAAAACAAACATACGTAGGTAAATACTTGGTGTATTTAGTTAGTGGCCTATGGAATTTTTCCTGGGTAAAATGAAGTAGGTTGATCTGGGTTCAGGTAGGTTGGATTCGAAGCCAAGAGGAGGAATATCATTTAATAATAGGGCTGGTGAAGGTACAAAAATGAAACAGTAGAGATTTTTTTATTATAATTGGAATAGTTAATTTAGGGATTTACATTAAAACCAAAATGAAGAAAACAAGAAGATAACTAATAAATACCGAAATGTATTATTCCAAATATAATAAAATGCTTGGTTAACACTTGTACAACCATTGATTATCAAATACTGTTAATAGTATTGTTAATCAATGGTAACTACAACGGGAGAGAATGGGCTGCTAACAAGAATTAATGTTACAGATTTTAAAATCAACTACCTAGATCAAGAACGTGTTTAAGTTGATAGAAGGCACATTTGGTTTTAAGTGGGAAATAGTACTCTGCCTAATTCTTATTCTGAATTTTAGTTACATAATAATTTTGTTCTGGGGCTTAACGTCGCACTGCTCTGCAGCGAGGCTAATGGCGACGGTTAAATGATTATGAGGATGATTGGGAGATGATGGTGAAGAGTAGGTAAGGATGGAAGGTGGGGCGATCGTGGCCTATTACACTGAGAGAAATTTCATGCGAAACTTACGCTGGAACAGCGTAAGAGTCTCATTGAACTAGACACAGGGATTTAATTTCACAAAAATAGCGAAAAGGGTTTCGCAGACTTCTACCGCAATATTTGTACTAGGCCAGTGAAATTTGTTTCACATATTTAGTGTAATTGTTTCCCTGTCTAAATATGCAACTTTAGTGATACAGTTTCGCTGGATTATAGCGAAATTTTTCGCAGGCCCCAATATAACACGTAAGAAAAAAACATAGCAAATATTGCGCTGGATTAGCGATTATTTTTCGCTAAGCTATACCAATGTTAAATTTTATTATTAAAAAATTTAAAAGTTATTTGACGATTACTTCACAGGATTTACTTACAACTACAATCTGAGTACATATTCACAGAGATGATTACATTTGTGACTAGAATCTGAAATTAAAACGCACTTTGATTAGTTGAGATTCGGGCGTGATTCGAACCCGGGTCGGCAGATTTCGAAGACAGCGTGTAGACCAACTGGCTGTGCGGACGGGTGTTGGTAGAAGCGGTCACAATCGTACAAGAACGATGCGAGGAGTTAGCGAAATATTTACTGACGCTAGATTCAAAATGTTAAAATGTTACACTGGTTTAGTGTAAGTATTCTACTAAACGATCGATCACGTTTGCCGCTGCGAAAACATTTCGCAAATCTAGTAAAATTAAATCGCAAGACCCGAATAGTGAAAAGTCCTTCGTTATTCCTGCTAAATTTGTTGCTAAAACAATGAAAATTTTCGTTAAACGCAGCATAATGTTTTTAGCGTAAATAATTTCACAGCTTTTAAGAAAATAGTTACACAAAATTTGCGTAAATATTTCACTAAAAGAACGATTATTTGTCACATGAAACATTTCGCAACACTAGTGAAATTAAATCGCAAGACCCAATTAGTTCGGTTTGTGAAACTGATTTCGCTAATCCAGCGAAACGTGGTTGCTAAAACAAGTGTAAACTTCGCCAAAACCAGCGAAATATTTTCAGCGTAAATAATTTCACATTTATTTCTCTCAGTGTAGTAGGGTACCTTCCCAGCATTTGCCTGACGGGGAGGACGGCCGCGGCAATCTAACCCGGGCCTCCGCAATACAAGTTCAGAGCGTTACCACTCAGACAACCTGTTTAGTTATAGAATAAAACTTCGAGAGAATCAATGCAGTTTAAAACATCCCTAAGTACTATTTGAATTTTTCGACAAAATAATAATTATCAGTCTGTGAATTGAAATCGATTTAAGGTTGATGTTTCTTGATTATATATTCTTTGGATTGTGCACAGGAGAGTCCTAATGGGGAATCCTGTAAAAAAACAAAGCGCCATATCTACTACTTCTTGGGGCCTGTTCTATATCTTTTTTTGATCTCGTCGCGGCAGCGAGATGAACTGCCATTCACTGCCATGAAGACAACTTTACGCCGAGACGTAGGCGGCCGCGACGAGATCAAAACGAGATATTTAATAGGGCCCCTTAAGTGGTGTGGAAACGTAGATAATATGATATGTGATATCAGATATGCAAATAAGTAGCGACGGATATTTATGAGCTTTTATTAAAGATATATAACTAATAAGTATTTTGTCTGTTTCCTGACGAGTAATAGTATATAATTTCTCGTGGTATGACGTTAAATTAACATAATTTCTTATCTTACACGTCTGAGGACAAGGTACGAGTCCGAGGATTAGGTGAAGAGAAAAGAGCGCGAAGCCAACGCCGCCCAGCTAGTCGTCGACCATGATGGAACTATGAATCACTGTAATATAATTACTGTGTGTATTACTGTAAGAACAGTAATACTCTTCTACAATGGTAACCGACAACACGCAGCGCAGCAGCAGAGGGCATTTGACTTCAAGCTACGCGAAGCAGTAAGTCGTATAGATCGCGGCAGAAAGTTTATGTCAATCTCCCTAAACCAATTAGGCCCGGAATAACCAAAGTTAAATTGTGCTGGATTAACTAACTCTTGGATTAAAATCAATTGTTTCGCTAATTTTGAGTTATATGATTGGCTGTGCCGCCAATTTAGTCCAATATTTAGTTAATCCGGCTCAGATTAACTTTGGTTATACCGGCCCTTACAACATTGAAAACATTTTTCAGCTGATAAGGGTTGAGGGGAAAGAGCATAAACGAATGTAAATGCATGGATAGGGGAAAGGAGGGTGAAAGCCAAGGACGGTGAAAGCAACTTATTGCCGGGACCGTAGATACATACAGGGTATACCTAAATATTGAAACGCAAGATGGGCTGTTTAAGCACTAATTAATAACCTTCACCTTAACCTCTTAAAGGACTACAAGAGTCAGAACATGAAAAAATACCATCAATTCATCTTGTCATGTTAATATATAATTGATAAGTAATAATAATTAATAATAGTTATTGTCTGTATTGCATATTAGTTCAAATGGGATTTGTCTTATGGTATAAACATTCTTTGAGCATACTGTAATAGATATTTTAATATTGTGTTTTGTTATGATGATGCATGAAATTGTTTAGTTTATGGCTACTTTATTACTGTTTCAAGTGTCAAGTGGGGGGGGGGGGAGGGGGGGGGGCACTGCTCCCCCCCATCCCCCCGAGGTATGCCAGGATTCAGCACTGCTTATAAAGAGATAAAAACTATAGGTTTATATATGCAAGAGAGGTAACAATCATTCAGTTACTAAATATGAAATTGTGTTCGTTTCAGAAAAAGAGTTTTGTTTGCCTGGAAAACAAAAAGGAGGAACAGCTGGAGGAAAAGTACCTGGATGGAGGAGACAGCAGTGGCAACGCGAATGGAAGTGCCACAATAGTGTCGTTGAACATAGAGTGGTGAGTTGCTGATGTTAATGTGATGTAATAAATAATTACTTTGGTGTTGGGGTGGGTGGGGGTAAACGTGATGCATAAATGCTATTCATAAATGCTATTCAGAAAGCAATGAACAATAGCTATGGTGGCTATTGTGAATGGAAGATAAAATTTTCAATTCAGTACTTTATTAGAATACAATTCATTATTTCATAAAGATTGTAATGAGATTACTGTAATGAGACTGACTTTCAAGCCTAAAAACATATTATTGGATTGTCTAGTAACAAAATTGTTATTCATCAGTTGCTGCGAGGAGATGGTGTCGGTGTTGGCCTCAAAAGAATGCGATAATTACTGCAAATTCATTACAAAGTGCCAGGCCAGGCACATGCGAGGAACAATGGTAGGTATATACATGTCAGGAATAATGAGAGCTATTTATTTTTTTAATTTATTTTCTAAATTTTAAATAGGAATTACTATCTGGATTAAATGAACACCGAATCAATATCTAAATTCAGTAAAAAGGATATCGTTGTTTATAGTTATAGAGGATACTAGGTACTAGCTTTTTCAAGAATGTACAATTTCGAATTATCCACTAATTTTATTATGTACGGTAATTTAGTAAATAACAACACAAATAATAATCACCAACATTCTTAGCACTTGAGAAATGGAAAACTTTCATTCATAAAAATCACATTGAAATTTCATGAAAAATTTGGCGGAAAAACTATACATGTAATTTCCTGAATTGTGATGTTATTTCCAGGAGTGGGATTACATAAAATGATAACTTCCTTATCACGGTGACAAGCTTCTCACTCAATGCTATTGACGGCCTTCTAGGGACTTGTCACCGTGACAAGGAAGTTATCATTTTATGTACCTAATCCCACTCCAGGTCACAAACAATGTGTTAATATGGTGATACTTAAATAAAATTTGACAAACTTTGGAAATCAATGCCGAGAAAATTATTGGACCAACATCAAATTTACATAATAACATATGTGATAACTTCAATATTAATAATATGAATAAAATTAATTTGTTAATGAAAAGAAATAGATATAACATAACTAGAAATATTGAAATATATATTTACTATATATATATATATATATATATATATATATATATATATATATATATATATATATCTATATAAATAACTATATAATATAACTTGAACTATTTAAATAACTAGTTGTTTTTAATTTCATGCTTAATCAAAAAAAGCTTCTAAACATAATTATTTTTACAAAAGGCCAGTTTTTAAACATTATAATTAATAATATTATTCTGGACTTGCAGACTTGCAGATTTTTGAATTTCACAACTATAAGGAAAATAAATAAAATGCATTAAATGCTGATTTCATGTTTATATTGTTTCAGAAACGAAGTCTGGGACTGGGATAAAACAGCCAGACACTATCAAATAAACATCGAAGTGGTGATCGACCAGTTCACATCTAATGATGACGCTGTGTTTGAGCCAGACGACGCATAGGATGTACACCGATCAGCTACCATGACCAGCAGATGTGCTGCGGATATTAATAACAGGTCAGAATAAAATATCTTACCTCGATATACCTCTATTCTTATAAAAATAAAATTCTTTACAAAATTATGTCAATGATGTATGACAGCCAAGTATGACAGCTTCTTCTTTATTAGAGCTTTTAAAACGGAACAGTTAAAAAATAAAATTCTTTACCAAATTATGTCAATGATGTATGACAGCCAAGTAGTATGCTGAATTAACAAGCAAGTGTGTTGCAGTGTTGCAGTTATTTTTTATTGATTTAGTGGATCGTTTCATTGTTTCATTGTAATTTCATTTCATTGTTGTTTCATTGTTTTCATTGTTTTATTGCAGCGTTTTAGCGTTTATTGAATAATGTTAACACATGATGATGTTTTCAGGCACCTAACGGCAGTAAAAGTGAAAAGTGACATCGATGAAGAAATATTGAATATTGATGAATATAGATTTTAAATTAAAATTTAATTTCCTGTTTTTCATTTTATAATATGAAGCTAGGGAAATCTTTATTAAATTGTAGTATAGTTTAAATATGAAATTATTGAAAGCAATAGTGTCAAACATGAAATTTATATTTAATATTTTTATTAACTAATGTGTAATTTTAGGGTAACCAATAGGTAGTTTTATTTTGGGTTGATATTTAAATTAATAAAACATATTGCAAAATTTTATACAATATCACTGTGGTTTGTTATTGTAAAGTATGCTCCTTCAGCTGATTTCCAGATCCCAAATATGTAGATAATATTTAAAAATTTAGTGAAGTTTGAATTTGTGAACAAATGCAAGTGAAAAAATAACGAAATAACTATTGCGTAATCAATACAATTTGTTATTGTAATATAGGTTCCTCTGGCTGATTTCCAGATATAAACAAATGATAATATTTCAAAATTTAATGAAGTTTGAATTTGTGAACAAATGCAATAATAACGCAATAAGAAAGGATAAAAATGATTTTTTATATATTGAAATAATTAACTTGCAGCCATGCATTCTTATATATTCAAGTGCAATAACCCTATGGCGACTACCGTAATCAATTCTAATCAATTCATTAGAAAATATTGCATTAAATATTGCATATTATGAAGTAACATTTAAAATTACATTCAGAACAAGAGTAAATAGAGTGTCCATCTATATGCAAACTAGAATACTGTCACCACTGACAGAAAAAGAGTAAACATTACATTCAGAACAAGAGTAAATAGAGTCGCCATATATATTCATTCAGAACAAGAGTAAATAGAGTCGCCATCTATATGCAAACTAGAATACTGTCACTACTCGACAGAAAAAGAGTAAACATTACATTCAGAACAAGAGTAAATAGAGTCGCCATCTATATTCATTCTGAACAAGAGTAAATAAACTAGAATACTGTCGCCACTCGACAGAAGAGTAAACAGAGTCGCCATCTATATTCAAACTAGAATACTATCACCACTAGACAGAGTCGCCATCTATATTGTAACGAGAATACTGAACCTAGCGGCTTTGGCATTTCATTCCTATTGAGTTTAAGGTTGGTATTAGATCGAAGGCTGGAGGATGGAAGGCTAGGTTCAGCCCGGTGTATTCATGGTTTTCACGAGCCCCACTTCCGCCCCTCCACGGCCAGGTATTTCAGTCACGCCGCCATTTTGGGTATACAAGTAGCACTTGCCTGCCGTAAAAATGCATGTGAAAACTAGAGTCACCAAGAGTTTGACATGAATTCTTCATGTTAAATATTAAAATTAAAGCGTAGTCGTTCAAGTTTAAAGAAGAAGAAACTATAATAACTTATTTGTGTATTAAAAAGTGAAATAAAAAAGCATTCAAGTCATAATAAATATTCAATTTGGAAATCATTTGACACATTAGATTTCAACAGCCGTATTATGGAACGGCAGAAAACCAGTGAAACATTGTCTATGTCAGGATTGCCGTAGCTTTTATAACTTCGAGGGCAAAAATATAAAATAAATGCATATACCTAGTAGAGCGGCTAAGAGGAATAATTGAGCATTTTGTGAAACAAGCATGAAATTTGGTGGAGTTGTTCCTTAGGACATTTAAAAAAGATTTGGCTATGATAACATTCGAGATTTTCCCTCTGGGGTCAGTGGTGACCTCTATATTTAAGTATAAAAGAATCATTACATGCGATTAAACTTACAACTCATGTCTGAAAGCGAAGTTTCAATTTATTGCCTCCGAGAATGAAAGAAACTGTATAACACAGGAGGTATAGGGAAATCATTTCGTTTTTGGTTTAAACCTTCTATTAATAGCACACGTTGGAATTGTTTTCAATTTCTTTCCTAATAGAAGTTCCAACTATCTATCAGAAAATAAGTTTTTTGTTCAAAGTTGGGAATACATAAAAATCAGATCTACATTATTAGTATAAATGTGACACGATTTTACGTGGCTGCCAATGCCATAAGATTATATGGGGAAGAAAACTCAATTTATCTCAGAAACTAGACACGAGAATTGTTCAATTTTTTCAAGGATTGTGTATGACGTGATTATCAATAAGTAGACAAAAAATTATGAAGATCTGAGACCATGTCCGATTAGCCGAGCCACCTAAAAGCGATTGTTTACAATGCTACTCTAGCTACAACAGTGACTCGTGTATACTCAGGAGGGGTAAAGTAGGGGAAATGCGGCCGAGACGACTGCCGTGACGTCACGTGAAAACCATGAATAGAGAACAAATTACATTGTAGTGCGGTCTTGTAGGTATCAGCTAAGAATACCTGCAATAGGCCTGGTTGCTAATTAGTACAGTCAGTTAGATCGATTTTAGGTCACAATTATTAAGGGTTTGATGATAAACTTGTAAAAATTTCACCTTATGACAAACTAGCTTATCAACATAGGCTACGGTGCATATCAAATTTTTTCATATTTTTTTTTGGGGGGGAGGGGGTCAAAATTTTATTTTCAATATTAGAACAAAAATGGCAGCGTTGGTGATAGCAACTCAAAACTTTCACAAAATCCTCATAAAACTCATAAAACTCGCCTTTGTGTATGAAAGTATTCTAATTATTTTGGGGGGAGAGGGAGGGGGGACGATATTTTTAATTGTTGGCATAAACACTAGGGGTTTGATGATAAATTTGTAAAAATTTCACCATATAGAGTGCAGCTGACCAAAGTCTCACTGGTGCACAGATGATTTCAGTATATAAATAATATGTAATCAATATCTATCTTCTTTGTAATTATTCAGATCTTAGTTCACGATAAATTATAAACAAGAAGATTATTTGAACTTGTACGTAAACGTATTTATTATTTATTAGATAATACAACATTTCGTCCTGTTTCACAGGACTTCTTCAGGTAGTTTGAAAAAATGGAAGAAAACAAATAAAAAATTGACTAATCCAGGTATCGCATTGTACAAAGATTCAAAAAATATCAAAAAACAAGATAATAAAGTTACATTTAAACACCATGGATAAAAATTATAATCAAGGTGGGTACTTAACTAAAGAATGTTTAGTTAAATAAATCATGAAATATTTCATGAAATATTTAAATTTTGTGAAATATTACTATTTTTTATTAAAACTGCAAATTTTGGAAGAAATGCTAGGTATACGTATGACTGTATGCGGAAATTCGTTTATATTTGCCCATTGATGAATACTCATTCTTTAGATAGTATTATTTTCACAACATGTCTTTAATTATGAATCGATAGGTACATCCAAAAATTCACATTGTCATTTTTTGCTGTCCTGAATCAAAATGTGAATGTGAATCATTAGCTAATCTGAATAGGATTCCAGATTCAGACAGAATCCTAACAGGATGCTCTTTTTCTAAGTCTGATTCCTCCAACTCCGAAGATGAAATTGAATCACTTATTCAAGTAAGGGCATGAGTCCATGGTAAGTAGTTATGAGATAAATGAAAAAAGCTATATAAAACTTTGTAGTTATTTTTTTAAAAAAATAATAGTATTTATTTAAATAGTAAAAAATATTAGCTTTTAAACCTGTTTGTCAGATTATTTATTTGAACCTTATAACATCAAAATTTTAGGGCTTTTTTGCTCTGGACTCATGCCCTTACTTGAATACAAGTTCATTTCCCAGAACTGCATATTATACTAATAATGTTCAAAATAATGCTAATTCATATGATTTTGCTCAAATATCATTTATTCAACATAGCAGAAACTTTACAACGAAGTACATATGAATATGTTAGTGAAATTACTCATATTATGGCTTTTTGATGAAAAAGAAAAGAGCCGTTTAAACTTGCATGTATTCAAGAAAGGGCATGAGTCCATGGACTCATGCCCTTTCTTGAATACATGCAAGTTAGATTATTTATTTCCATCCCGTGTGGGATACGGACTGATGCCCTTTCTTCAGAATACGTGCGTCTATCATCAATAATGCGATTCCCACACTAAAGTTGATTTCGTAATTTTGTGGACTGATGCCCTTACTTGAATAACTGATTCAATTACGATCTCCGTTGCTATGGTCGGTGACAGGCAAAGATGAACCCGCTCTAGCATGGGCCGGCCTATACCTGGCCATGTTAAACGGGGTCCTCATTCCATGTCGCCGATCGCGTATTTACGTAGGCTAACTGAATTCGAGACACAGGTCTCGAATTCGCATAGACTTCGTAGTCGCATTTTGCAACTCCGTAACCTAACTGATTTCGAGACTTGCACATGTCTTCAATTCGCACGCTTGATATTAAATATGGGATACTTCAAATTTAAATGTCGAATTCACGCGTATTACTAATTATTTTCTTTCTATCAACTAATAGCAACACGTAGTTCATTAATATGCTATTATATCTATGTAAGCAAATTAGCAATATTAATATTATTAAAATTCCAATTTAAGAAAAATATCTTTCTACGCTATAGACCAAGAGCAAAAAGGGATAGGTAAAACCATTTCCCTATCCATTAATAATCACTTGATAATATTACATAATTACATAATATCTATCCAATACAAATATAATAATGACACAAATAATATTTTTAGAAGATATAAAATAATATTGAAATAATATTAGAGTATCCTGCAATAGTTTTGAGTTTCTATCACTAACTCCGCCATTTTTATTCCTATTGAATATAAAAACTTGACCCCCCCCCCCCCCCCCCCCCCCAAATATGAAAAAATTTGATATGCACCGGAGCCTATGATGATAGGCTAGTTTTGCTGAGTATGGTGAAATTTTTACAAATTTATCATCAAGCCCCTAGTGTTTATGCCAACAATTAAAAATAACGGCTACCCCCCCCCCCCCCCTCTCCACAAAATAAAGAGAATATTTTCATGCACAAAGGCAAATTATTATTAGATGAGTTTAATGAGGATTTTGTGAATGTTTTGAGTTACTATCACCAACTCCGCCATTTTTATTCTAATATTGAAAATAAAAATTTGACCCCCCCTACCCCCCAAATATGTAAAAATTTGATATGCACCGTAGCCTATGTTGATAAGCTAGTTTTTCTGAGTATACGGTGAAATTTATACAGGTTCTGACTGTCACTCACTGTATAGGTATTATAAGTAAAAGACGTCAATCTTGTTTATTTCACTGGTTCACAGGAAAATTTTAATACTTTAATCGTATTTAAATATAATTCCGTAAGGTAGACATTAAAAAAAAAATTGTATCAAATAAAATAAAGAACATTTTCCAAGGAAGATATTGATTATTTATTATTTTTATACTGAATCATCTGTGCCCCAGTGAGATTTTGGTCAGCTGTGACAACATATGCAGGTACTCTATAGCATAGAGGTTCTATAAACTATTTGGATATGTATATAATACTTTTTAAAAACTAGGAAAACGCTCTGTGTGGCGCGTTTATAAGGGAGCAGTTAATTTCATACACAGTTTAAAACAATGCAAACTGGGGAAGTTATGGGGAGGTTGCAGAGCTCAGATACACATTATGCAATTCTTATTCTCATTTATTTTAACGGAGTGACTATGTTATAATAGTTGTTATTATTATGATGAGATTATGAATGTTTTATTAATACATTATTATTAGTTAGCTCATATTGGGTATTATGCACGAGTCTGGGCTGTATTGGCTAAATCATTCTTAATTCATCCTTGCTCAGTTGGTTGGTTGCGTGGTATGCTAGGGACAGGAGTTCAATTCTATAGTAATAATGTTATTTTTTTTGTATTATTGCATATTTTAGCTCTGCCCATTATCTAGTTATTTTATTATGGTTCTGCAATTTAATTTGGGCAAGAAAGATGTGATTTTCCTTCATTTAAATTCAGTGGCGGCGCCAGGAAATAA
>OW203763.1:36979682-37066471 GCA_934045905.1 Leuctra nigra
CATACGTTCTTAAAACTGATTAGGATGAAAATTGTAAAATAAGAGACAATGTTGGTCTTACTGACCATGCAAAATATGAGTTTGATCAGATTTATCGAAGACCATTGTCATTTTTCAACCTACCATCAGGAGATGTTTATTTAAATTTTAACCAATGAATGGGTTTCAAATAAATTTAGGGTCAGCAACGCCCAGAGAATGTCCGAACATGCAGTGCAAAATTTCAGCTCGATCGAGAAAAAACTGTGACATGTATAGCCTCAGCCTCAGTATCAGTGGGCCGTTGGCCACGGCCCCCCGAGCAACCCCCTAAGACCGCGCCTGATGTTGTATATTTACTTACCTAGATCAACTGTAGTCGTCTGGGGCTGGATTCACAAAAGTTTTAATAACTTTATGCCGGTATAGCATTACAACTACCAATATCTATTACCATGCTATTTACCATGTTAAAACTTGGTATTTTATCATTTGAAATGGCGATCGGACAAATTATATGCATAAGATATGTAGGTTAAACATGGAAAAGCTAATATGGATAGTAGGTAGCTTTTTCGGTCATAAGTTATACTTCTTTGTGAATCCAGCCCCTGTTGTTGTAGGACCCCACCGACGACTGTCACCTTATCGCGGTGGTGGGGTTTGTGTTGGCCAATGGCCCATTGCTGCTACGCCGGCGAGCATATGCACATGTGTAAGGGCTACCCATGCCGGACAGATCAGTGGTGAGGTCCAGACCAAGAGCAGCCAGGGTCGACCTATCCATGCCCTCCCTTGAATTTGCGGACCCCTCGGGCCGGCCTTCCCCCTCGAGATGGTGTTCCCCCTGAAATCGGGTTCCGCCGGGCTGCATCCTCACACCCCCCGGTCCGTCCCCATTCCGGCCTGGCCTTCCCACCAGTGCTGGACTCCCCCAGTTCGAGCCCGTTAGGTCGACCCCTCCCCTTGCCCTCCAATTATGATCATCAAAGTTAAATATAAAAATTAATGTGCGCAATATAACCTCGTCGTTGACGCGCCATTTAACCAAACTAATCTAGAACCTAATCTGTTGTGGGAAGCTGCAAATCGATCCACAACTTGATATAAGTCCATTGATTGTGCTGGTTTTATCACGATATAGGAAAGAATCATAGAATGATTAGGTACCTACTCAGGAAAACAGAAGAATGGCGAGGGGCACGAAATGCCGCACGTACAAAATATTCACGTTTTCTAAAACAAAATGTGTTGGGAAAAGTAAAAGTGAATAACTTTGTGTTTTTTAGGTTTAATCTGGATAATTACTGATATTGCAATTTATTTGTGATTTTATATTTTTTGCCAGGTAAATTGTGCATATGGGAGTCATCAAATGGGGGGTTAAAACAGTTGTTTACTTTTTATCGCGTGTAGAAGTTAAATTAAGAGATAATTTCAAAATATTTTTACCCTATTCTCATTTAAATGCACATGCGTTTCAATTACCTAGTCTTGTTTCGGAGTCATAAAATAATTTGCTGTCCTGTGTCTTGCTGTCCTGCTGTTTGTTTGTGGTCCTTATTCCTGCATAACTTTATGCCGGTATAGCAATATAAATACCAATACATATAATATATATTACCAAGATGTTACTATGTTAAAACTTGCTATTTTATCATTATAAATGGTGATTTGTACAATTAAATTCATAAAGATAATGCCGGTAAAACAGTGTTGTGAAGAAACATGATACAAAGTAACATGTTACTTTAAAAATAAAGTAATTGTAATTGTATTCAGTTACTTTCTTTATTGAAAATTGTAACTGTAACTTTTATCCCGTTACAATTTTGAGTAACTTTACTGAAATGAAGCATGTTACATTTAATCCATCATTGAATAATGTAAAATGTCCGATTCCTTAGAAAATGGTAAAATCAACCCTCTAGAAGGCATAAAATGACAAAAATTTTCAAAAAAAACCGCTGGACTGGACTTTTTTTGTCCTGCCAGCCAGCCCTGTTCACTATCGTCAGTTATCAATCACAACGTAATTCAATCCCTTCAAATGTAAAAAAATGCAAGGAAAAATGCTTATAATTGAAAGTAACTGTGAAAGTAACTGCTGTCAATATGAAAGTAACTGTAACTTAACACTCCGTTTCTAGACAAGACGACAACCCCGAAGATAATCTTCTGCGAAAATAACAACATGCCACCTATCAAAGTCGCTGATCCGGGAGAAAGCTGTTTCACTCGTGCTTCCCTCTACGTGGGCGATTTGCACGCCGATGTCAAAGAAGCCATGCTTTTCGAGAAGTTCTCAACAGTGGGGCCGGTACTCTCCATCCGAGTTTGCCGCGACAAGATTTCGAAGTTGTCTTTGGGGTACGCATACGTCAACTTCCAACTAGCTGACGATGCAGCCAGGGCTATGGACGAAATGAATTTTGACATCTTCCATGGAAAACCGATGCGCATTATGAGGTCTCAACGAAACCCTTCCCTTCGCAAATCTGGTGTAGGTAATGTATTCATAAAGAATTTGGATAAAATGATTGACAACAAGGCAATTTACCACACTTTCGAAGCTTTTGGTAAAATTCTTAGCTGCAAGATAGCTAAAGATGAAAACGGAGTGTCAAAGGGCTACGGTTTTGTTCATTTCGAAGATGAACAAGTTGCAAATAAGTCCATTGACAAGTTGAACGGAATGATTCTGCTGGGAAAGAAAGTGTTTGTGGGGAAATTCATTCCACGCTCGGTTCGCGATCAAATCGAACTAAATCGACCCTTCAACAACGTCTACATCAAGAACTTCGCCTATGAGCTCAACGACGAGCTATTGTATGATCTCTTCCAGAAGTACGGCCAGATAACCAGCCATCGAGTGATAAAAGCTGAAGACGGCCAGTCTCGTGGCTTCGGTTTCGCGGCGTTCAAGGAACCCGAAGAGGCGATGAGGGCCATCGTGGCTCTGAATGGGAAGGAAATATCCCAGGGCAGGTCGTTGTACGTCGGTCTCGCTCAATCCAAAGTCGATCGACAGCAAGTATTGAAGCGCATGGTCGCTTCCAACTCCTTCAAAGGATTGAATGTATTCGTGAAGAACTTGGATCTGTCTATAAACGACAGCCAACTGCGCCAGGAGTTCATGCAGTTCGGCAACATCACGAGCGCCAAGGTGATGTTGGAAGACGGTCGCAGCAAGGGGATTGGATTCGTCTGCTTCTCGACCCCGGAGGAGGCGGAGAAGGCGATCCAGAGCATGCACGGGAAGATTCTGGCCCTGGGCACGAAGAAGCTGTACGTCGCTCTGGCTCAGCGCAAAGAAGAGAGGGCTGCGTTCCTTGCTGCGCAGCCGAGTCACTCGGTGCAGCCGCAAGCAGGACATGGTAATTAAATATTCTATTGCACATACTCGCGAATTCTTTCAAGTTTCATTTTTATTTCATGCGATCTTAATTTCAGTAAAATCATATCTCTAGGTGTCCACCTGAAGAATTAAAAGACAGTTGGAATTGGAAAATTTAGTTAGAGCTCCCTCCAATTACAAAAATATATCCCTCCTAGGAATGGATCCTTTTAGTGTGTATTCCCTCCTCTATTGGTACCAGAGGTGGTATGGTAATACAGATAGTACCAAGTCTACATTTTTTTTTAATTCTGAAAAGAGAAAAAATTGAGTTATCTCATTTCAGAGCTTTCTAAAGCTTTTCGGCCACGTCTCCTTCGGCTTCATTCCCATGTTGCATTATTCTCTCAGGCTTGGCCGACTTCACCGACTTCACCATGCCTACGCCGCCTCCGCAGTACACTCTGCAACAGCGCTTTGAGGATCAAGCTCATCCCTCTGTGCCGCGTTCCCCTGCACTCTACAATTTGTGGGGCAACAATGTCTGCCCTTATCAGCAGCCGGCCATGAGCTTCCCAATGGGTGCAGGAAATGGCGCGAACAACATGCAAGGCAGGGCTATACGCTCCACCCAGAATCTGGTGAGAACTTCCCCACTCCTTTGTTAGAAACCATCAACACTCTTTGTGTAAGTAACCAGATGTAATTCAAATTTTCCTGAGTTTTCATAAGACATTGTGAATCTGGAAAGAAACATTAAGAAACAACTAGAAACATTTTGAATCTTATTTTATGTAGATACATCACTTCTTTTGATGTCCTTACTTCTAACTTTCCCTGGGATGTACCAGTGTACCTACCTATCGTTTTCCATTTAACCCTAAAGGTCCATAAAGACTAGTAAATTCAATAAAATGTACTAGAGAATGCCTCCTCATTGGATCTTGCAAACAAGGCAACATAATAATGTGTAATTATTTATTCATGGAAATTGCAGTAGATATGCCTGCCTGAACACTTACCTACCATCAAAATCGAGGTCAAATCAAGACTTCGTTTCATTGATGGCTTTTGCAGTTTCCCATGTACCTATACATGGTTTCCATTGTTCAATATTTACATTAATATTCTTCTCTTTCACCAGTTTTGAAATGGTCATCGAGCAGTCATCATGTTTTTTGAAGTGGCCGAGTTTTACGAAACGGCGGCTTCGCTACTTGGAGAAAGAAGATGTTTTTTTAAATTCTTCGTTACTTATTACTTAGGAAATCATCGCAAAGATTTTCAGTCACGTCGAGAAAAGCGTATTGTGATAGGATACTTGCGAAAAGAAATGTTCTGCTCATTGATGCTCTGTGTTAACTGCAATGTGGACCATTTGTACATTCAAGACAGTAATGCAAACTTATCGGATATTGTTGTAATAATATCTTAAAGATAATAATTATAGTTAGCAATGAAGTTAGAAGAAAACATCGGTTTAGTTTAGGGAAAAATTTGCCATGAGAAGTGTGGCAATAAATAAGATGAGATTTTAAATGTTTTTCCATGTCAATGTAAACTAATGTTCGGTGGTTTTGCAATTTTGCTCACTTTTGTTTAAGTGTCTAACTTCCAAATTTAAACTGTATTTTATGTATTCAATAAAAATTCTAAAATCTAGAAAACGAGTACCTATTACGGATTTTTTTCGTCATTAAACGAAAAAGCTAGATTATTATACAAACCAAGACTATAAGTACCGAGAATGTTTTTTTTTAATGTACTAATTTGAAATTGAATGTATGATAAAATGTTTGTGACTTGAGGTAAACATTGTTTTTGCTGGTCTATAATAAAATAAAATTTAAACAAAATAGCGTTTTACTATACCTTTGATTAAATTTTATAAAGACAAAATTAATAATTATGTATAATATTCATAAAAAATCATAACCATAATTATAAATGATAATCAAATCATTGGAAACAAAAGTGCAAACAAAACTGAGTAATAACATATTTTAAAAACTGATATGAATGGTCCATTTGCACCAATGACATGTAAAGCTACTCTTATGTCATTGATTTGCACCAACAAATAATATTATCAAGCACCTACTTACTTTTATTATTTCTGTTTAGAATTAATAAAAAATGGAAAAACAGAGAAATAACCCAAATAAATGAGGGACATAAAAGCTTTGTTGGATAAAATACCTGTTGCATGAAATTAGTGATTCAATGATTTGGCTCAGGCAGGAAATCGGCTAATAGTTAGTGTGATCAGTTGTATTGGAATGTTTAAATAAATTACCAATTCACTGTACAAGCATGAACAACACCCATTCCTGATTCACATACTTCTATACAGTATTTTATAGAATTTTAGTATTTTGCACCTTTATCTCTAGGTGCAACTAAGTTGATACCTACAGGTGCATAGGAAGGGGGAGGGGGATTGTACTAGGGGGAATAATAGCGTAGATAGAAAGAAACCATTTTTACGTACAATTATTAAAAATGAGTGCCAAGTTATATCACACTGCTCAAAAGTTACATGAACTTAAGTATTCCAGAGTTTCAGAAAAATCGATATTTTAAATAGGGCGTAAGTACAAATTGGGGTAAAAAATGGCCAAACAAAAAATACGTGTATTTTTTTTTGTTTTAGTTACAATTTCACCAAGTTTCATCAAAATTGAAAGGGGTCATGAAAATGTTCGCGTTGTTTTGGTCGATTTGACCAGGAACTACTCAATAGTACTTAAATTATGTAACATTAAACAAGTGTGCATCCTCTTCTTACAGAAGTGTACCTACATTTCCACCAAAAAATTTTAAATTTGAAGAAAATTGTATACTCTCACGTAAACAAAGTGCCTATCTATAATCTTACCTATACATGTCCAGAGGCACCGACATTTGTCAAATGCATTCGATCCGTAAAAATAATGTCGCAACGAATATCTTCAGGGATGGGGGGAGGCCCCTCACCGCCATGGCAAGAGGTTTTATCTCAATACAAGAGCCCATAATATTTCAATTTTCAATAAAACTTTAATAAACCAAGAATTAAAAATACTTCAAATTGAAGGCATAGTATATAATAAATTGATGCATTGAAGTAAGGATTTATTTTCGAAATGTCAAGTAATAATGTGTATTGAAAAAAAATAATAATTTAAGCCCTGAGTTAGGCGTAGTCAACCGCATAAGCGCAGCAGGATTTCTGCCAGGAGGAGGAGGGGGGGGGGGGACAAGTAAATTACACTACCACGGGTTAAGGGGGTGCCCCACAGGGCGTTCTTGCTTTTTTGATACGTTCAAACCAATTTTGAGATGTTCTGAGATGTATTTTGTTAACAAATTTAACTTATTTTAAATTTCACTCCAATAATATGCGGGGGTCATGTCCCAAAACCTTGCAGGGCATATTTTGGATTTTTGGCACTTTAAAATTAGTTTTGAGACATTCGAGGTGCATTTTCTTTACAAAATGCAAACTATACGTCACGCTAAAAATCACGCCAAAAATATTTTGACACCCCCTCCCCCCTGTCACGCTGTGTCACACTTCTTGAGACCCCCCCCCCCCCTAAAAGGACGTCACAAATCTATCTCTATCCCCCCTTAAATAGAATATTTATTACTGTAAAATAAATCAAAATGTATCGTTTTTAGCTAAATTTCCTGTCCCGACATATCAACTGAAATTTAAAATGCTTGAAAATATCTGTATCAAAACGTGACGTCCTCCCTCTCCCCCCCCCCCCCCCCCCCCCAAGCGTGACATCCTTTATGCACAGTCCAAACACTACAAAACTTGTATCTTTCCTGACATCCAGAGGGGGGTGAAGGCAAGCGCCCCCTCCCCCAACCAACCCTCCCGGGGAAAAAACAAAAAAGTCGGCTACCTCGTGCATTCACGTGTACCCATGATACACCCATGTATAAGAAGTACATTCGAAACGAAACGCATAAGTTTGAACTTGATTTTGTAAATCAATACTTATACCATTTTGATTTTAAACATATTCATGTTTGTTAGGCCCAAAATATATATGTTATCGTTTGAAAGGATACAGAATATTGGTATTATCATTCAATAAATTAGGTAGACACATCAGAAATTTAGTGTGATCGGTTTATTGTAAATTTAGAAAATGTATAGACTAGACAGTTTAATGTTAGTTCAGATTTGATGTATGGCAGGTGTGCTAAGCTATTGCAGATGTGTCCGGTTGTGAGTTAGGAGCTGATCATGTTGTCGCCTTCTTCTCATATGTTATCACCATTCTAGTCTCTGAAACAATCACACGATCACGAACATTAATTTCACCTGCACTCAAACTGATGAATTGCTTCGTTCAGCAGAATGTTGTCCAACATTTCCCCTGTCACAAATGCACTATTCTGAATAATATAACCACTTGGTTCGGTTGTTATTTTTAAATGTATTGCTATATCAAAGTGATAGAAAAATAATGAACAATACCATAAAGCTTAATAGTGCAGTCCATAAACCGCAATTTAGGGTCAATAGTGCAAATAGTCATAGAAACATGAACATTTGTTTACTTACTAATTCGACCATGACAAATCCAAAAATGTATGGCCCAAGCTTAATTCCTTCTGAATTCCTGCGAAGGCTGAAGGCTAACCTCAGCCCGGTACTCAAACAATTATTATGCCTGAACGCTGAAGGTCACCATCAAAAGAAAGTTAAAGAAATAACAAAGTTTTGTGAAAACCTTTCTCACTTAAAATCCGTGAAATCAGCTGCTGCACCAATCACTACTAAAAGTAAAACTTACGTTGTCCCTGAGTTAGGCATGAAAATAATCTCCATATTTCAAATAATAGACCATGAAAATAAAGTTTAAACAAATTGCATTAATATGACATCAGCAACATATTTTATAATATAATACTCTCACACTTTAGGCAATGCATCTAAAGTCTCAAAAGACAATATAATATTAATCCCACCTCTGTCCATTTGTTATATGCATAACTTACAAAGAGTCTGATACTACCTACATTTGTTTCCAGAGCACAACAGGCATTATACCTAGTGAAGTGTTATTTGGTTTAATGCGAATAACCGATTTAACTTGGAAACATTACGTGTTTAAATGCACAGCAGATGCATTGTCTATGCTAAAATTCCGTAGTTAAAATGAACTCAACCAACGATGAAAAAATAGCTTCATGAGACTCATTTAAGCCAGAATTATCAAAATAGTGTCCCCATGAATAGGAAAGGAAATAAGAAAACAACTGTTTACAGTTCTTAAAACATGTAAGTATTGAATAAAATAAGTACTACAATATAAGTTATTATCTAAGATACCTATTGTAGATGCATAAAGAATGAAAATTAGATATACAAGTGACATACTTCCCAAGGCATCAGGTAATAAAGCACAACGGTACTCAGTGACTGCCGCTTTAAAAATGAGTAGGCACCAATACATATTAAATTGTATACAACTGGTAAATCAATGTCAAACTGGCTAGGCACTGCTTCTAGTGCTTCGGTGGACCGTACACAGAAATGCAGGAATACTTTCAATGGTTCCGAACAGCACAATCCACTGCATTAACTGTTATCAGAGGCAACAGTCGTTCCTGGAACCGATGATAATTGCGCTCCAATTCACGTTGATAGTCCCGTTGGTCTAGACCAATCAGATTCTTGTTCTTCTTTAGAGCATCAGAGCACCTGAAAAGTGTAGATTGTAGTATTTATCAAATAATAAGGTACTATTAGAACATTTATTTAATTAATAATTACATAAAGTTCTATAAATGTCTTATCCAGAATTGAAATCAAAATATTGTACAAGTTATAATAAGATACAGCCTCATGCTCAAAAGAAATTCCAGCTTATCGACGCAAGTGCCAAGAGTCTACTGGATTCCGTCCACAAGATTTATTAGCACTAGGTCTTGTGGTGTTGCGGACTGACATCCACAAATATCTAGTAGTTGCGGACACAACTTCTGAGTATGAGGCTGATAGTCTTTAACAGTACGTTCCTATGAAACAACACTAGAACTTACTTCTTTGAGAAGTCTTTGAAACAAAGGCGCAGTTTGTTTTGCAGTTTTGAGGGTGATTTCTGTCGATCTTTTAAGTCAGCAAGGAACACCACTGCAATCTCCATCGGTCCTTGGTTTACAGTTGTGCCTGAAGGAAAAATGAACTTTCATACAATCTCTTCAACTCAAGTTGACGTTTAGAGGTGTGTCGATAAGTATTTAAACAGTGCATACCAATGCATCCCTGTAACACCATCTGAAGGATCTTTGGATCAGGAGGATCTTGGTGTGTTGCAATCGCTAGCTCGGTAGTTTTCTTCTGCATATCCTCAATGGCAACTTCAATTGGAGTAAGCTCAATCTAACAAAATAAAAATAAAATATTTATACAATTATAGATTGATTATAGATATATTATAGATTAAGCTATGGAGTAATTACGAGAAGTGGTGGGAAGACAGAGAGAGATGGAGGGAACTGGTGGAAAGAGAGGAGGCTGAAGAAGTGGAAGAAGAGATTGAAGAAGTGTGGAGTGTCGGACTTGGCGAGTCGGCTCTGACAACACAAGAGAACACATTGGTGGGATCATCCCACCCCCTGACCCGACATAACTTGGAAGCAGGGTCGCAATATTTATTTATACTAGAGATGGGCCGATTCCGATTCTCGCGATTCCACCAATTCCAGTGGAATCGGAAGAATCGCGATTCTCCGATTCCTGTCCATATTTTAGCGATTCCGATTCTTTTTGAAAATCCCGCCCTTTTAGCTTGATATTATAGGTTAAAACATCGCCAAAGCACAATTCCTAGTATTACTACTTACTTTCCAACAAAATTAAAGATCTAACACATTAAAAATACATTAAATGTTGTTTTCTTACCACTTTTTTGATTTTTTAATTACTTTCCTGAGGGCAAAATACAAAGGGTGATAAATACAGTGAGGTTTGTAGGTATTTGTGAAGAATCGGAATCGGAATTGCAAGAATCAGAGCTAAGAATCGGTATCGCAATCGGAATCGTGAAATTTTGGAATCGGCCCATCTCTAATTTATACCATTAGCTTATTATTATTATTTCTCATCCTCAATGGATTGGAATACATATATAAGTGCAGATTTACTATAGAGAAAAAAATACAAACTAGGTACCAGAATGTAGCCTACTACTGTCGAAAGATGAAATTTAATGGTTCAATGTCAAATCGGAATGATATTGTAATATTTACGACAAGAGCAACCCCAACCCGAGTCATTATAAGATTGATAACAGGTCGAGAGAGGTCGATCACTCCAATTCACCTCTTTCCAATAAAAATAATATTATAAATGTATGTCAACTCCGATTTACCTGCTTACGGTGGATGACCTGAATCCTCGTCTTGATATAAGGGAAATGATTGGCTGTCGTAAGAATAGTTTTCCGTTTATATTGCTCATGCAACTCCCCGTGAGGTTTTCCAGTTGGTGTGAAGGGAGTAGCGTAAACGAATCTCTCTGCAACAAACAAAGATCATAATTTGATTACCTACTGCCTTCAGATCACATCGAGAACTTCTGTGGACTGTTCCTGACAAACATACAATCAAATCGGTCAAAAGTTGCTAATTTTAAAGGGAGAAACTTGAAAATTTGGGCCCACTACATTTTGTGAAGCCACCAGACCAGAAGCAATAATCTATTCAATCCAAGTGCAATCTTTGGTCATGATTGAGCTACATTGCTACAATGATGTGCTCTGGTCTAGTTTTAGATCATATTTCATATGTATACTCAGGGAACATACTGTGCAATTTTTGATAATTGGAACTAGTCCAGGTATGCAGACACAAGTTAAAGAGCCAATGTACAAAAGATAAAGTGCTCTTAATCATTTCTTTGTCATTTATCAACATAGCACAGGACTTTTTACTTTTTGCATTTTATTTATCATTAATTGGAGATTCAAGGTTCAACTCATTGAGTCATCGTTAAACCTCAACTTAAAAAGTCTCCTAATAGTCGAGTGGGTCTTAGCTGAGGACGTTTACTTACTCATGTTAAAGTTCTTGTCGAAGTAAGTGGCTCGATATCGCATCTCGTAGGGTTCAAAGAATGGCTCGACGTAAGTGATCTGAAGGTAAGCTTTCTCTGGGTCCAAACGGCTAAGATCAACGGTGTTGGAGTCTTTAATCACTGCGATGTTATCAGGCCCGAATCGCTCTGCATAGAAGTTCTACACAGGAATGAAAGAAAATTAATAATTATTACTCCGAGATAAGTTTCTTGACTGAAATAGGGGTGCCACTCTAAATGATACATTAAAACTATCTACCTAATACATAGAGCCAAGATTATATGGTTTTATCACTTTTAATCACGAAATTTTGCTTTAAAATCAAACATTTTGTAAAATTTATATTTTGGATTTTATAATTTTTGTGTTGTTAACATAAAACTAAGAGAAATTATATCTTAAAACCAACAAAACGCGAAATTACTAGGGGTGTGCGAATATTCGAACTAGGCGAAGTATTCGGCCGAAGTCGAAGTCGAAGTATTCGATCTCGAAGTCGAATATTGATTTATTACATGTCGAACACTTCGAAATGTCGAAGTGTTCGTTCAAATTCGAATAGTGCGCGCGCGTCGGTAAAGCAGTTTCCATTTGACCAATCAGCGTACATCTCGCCCAAGGACAAGGTCGCGCGGCGCGCGTACACCCCCCTCCAAGTTCCAACGCCAACACTTGTTTTGTGTCAACAGCAGACAGCTGATTTCAATTTGTTGCATTCGCCGTGCCAATCTTTCCTGTGTTTTGTGTTGTGATTTTTAATTTTGCGAAATATTTCCGACACAAAGTCGAACTATGGAATCTGCTAACGCAAATTTAGAGCAAGGAAAAGCGGATTTGGAACTCTTTTTCCCCTGGCAAGGGCGACGTGCAACACGCGTCAAAGCATTTTGAAGACGCCTTCTACAACTTAGGTACAAGCTTATTGAGCAGGAAGTAATTTCCTAGATTACATACAATTTCGATATTGTTTCAATTTTAGGTGCCTATAGGTATTTAATTTTTACTGTTCAATACCACATTGTAAAAAGTATGTTTTTATTTATAGGCACAATGCCATGCTACCTACCTATGTCTGATACTGTTACTACATAAATTAAAAAAATCTAAATCTAAATTTCTTGAATTCTATTTTAAATTTGTTGGTAGGAAAAATACCATTATTTACAAAAATATTCGACTTCGAGAAACTATTCGAGAAACTTCGATATTCGAATTCGACTTCGACTTCGAGAAATTCATGGGCAACTATTCGACTTCGACTTCGACTTCAAAATTCACTATTCGCACACCCCTAGAAATTACCAATATTTAAAACGAAATTTGGGCAATTTTACAACCATATAATCTTGGCTCTACTAATACATCATTAAAATTATCAAAATTACAATGTATAAATGTGACCTTTGTTTCACTAGGATTCTAAATAAGATGGTTAATTTCATTATATTATTATTTTTTATATAAAATCAGGAATTATGTAGGTATCTGCTTCATTTCTAATCTCACCTCAAGTCGACTGAATATCTCTGGGAGTTTGGTCAAGGTCGGCTCCTTATAGATGAATTCCTCGCCGTTGAGATCGCCAAACTTAGAGCCATAGAAGCCGACGCGGAAGTAAGTCCCGAACACTCGCTTACCCTGAAGCTGGTCCACCCGAGTGAAAGCTTCATGCAATTTGCTGCAACACAATGACACCGACTGTATTATCACTTATCAGGATGGACCCATTGTTAGTACACAAAGGTATTTGGAATTGGAACTGATATTTAAATATTGGGGGACATGTGTTCATAGTCCTTCAGCGATGGGGTAAGCATTTCTTAAACGCTAAGCCAATAATCAGGGCCAGTTGTTTATGGTTTCCACGATAAATGCGAAATGTTTAGAAACATGAATTTTCTGTCATATCTTTACGTTTCATACACTCCTGATTCCAAATATATATATATTTTACTCGCGAAATTTGTGTTTTGACGCGATATTGACGAATTTTCCCGATTTCACGCGATTTTGTCCCGAACTTACGTGTTTTGCAACATTTCCCGATTCCGAGTATATATTCCACGAAAATTTCCTCGATCTGTGTCTAAAGTACCACGAAATAGGAAGAATCGCACTGTTTTCTTCGTAAGTCAGCTGTCAGTGCCAGCCAAAGAGAGTATATGGGGGTGCCAGCTGGTTGGCTGCAGAGCATGGAATGTGACGCTACATGACCTTGCACAGGGGTGCGGATGCGCACGCGCCGAGTTTCGCTAGTGGGAGGGGATTTTCGCTCACTAGCGCGTCATATTTTCACACTTATTATCTGTTTATTACAAAAACCACTTTTTTCCATTTTTTCCATTTCACCACCAATCGCGAAAATTAACATAATTATCACCACCAATTCACCACTTTGGGAATGTTGAAAACGAATTTTGGCTTTTTTTATCACCACAAACAACTGGCTCTGTCAATAATCTTGGATAGTTATTAATTACGTAAGGCAATGATTCAAAAGCATTTGATGACAAAGATTAAAAATTAATTTTAGTGAACAAAATATTTTGATATGTTGTGGAATTGAAATTTATGATGACCGACATTTAGACAGTAATGGTTAAATCTTCCTAGGCCAACTGATGTTTTGGTAGAGAAACAAGACGGTTGATAAAATGAACAGCAAAAAGAATCTAGAATGTCATAATTAGATATCAAAAAATTTAAAAAGCATCAATTAAATTAAAATCAAATAAGGATAGAAATAACCCAATTGGTTATTTTAAATATTTAAAACATGCAAGTTCATCGTCTTTTCAGAAGTAAGTTCTTTCTGCAAATATCCCTTTTCTTCGGCTGGTTTCTCACTCAAAGAATGACTCTGCTGTTAGCTTGGTGGGACAAGATTTGAACTGTTAGAAGATCATTGTGTTCACATCATCTTTGTTTCTTCAACTAAAATGTCCCAGCCTTGTACCGTGACTAATTGTATTGGATTTGTGGTCGAATTGCAATAGTTGCAACAGTTAAAGTTGGTGTTATGTGACTAGCAGCGCCATGAGTAAACACATGCGTACATACCCATGAATGTGAGTCAGCCGCTTATAGTCACGGTTTGACTCGGCAATGGGAATCAGCACACTGTAGACATTGTTCATTGCTTCGTACATTCCAGCCTGAAAAGCACACGGCAACAATATCAGAAATGACCCCACACTTGCCCAAATCCAATTAAAAATAATGATCTGCATCAAGAATGTGCAATCGATAAGTACTCAAAGATATCCTGTTATACTTCCATACCGACCATAAACAACCCAATATTTTTTAAATTGTTGAGTTATTGATATTGTTGGCATCAACATATCATTTTCTAACTACTGTGCCTGGTAAGAATGCCCTAAGTCCACTTTAAGTATGTTTAAACTTGAGTTAGAGTTGTGGTTTTAGACTGTGGCAAAGCAGAGATTCAAACTTGTTTTGCCGATTTACTCATAACTGATATCGGTTGGGTGCTTTATGGTTGGTACTGCAGTATAGCTTAGTAGCTACAAATATTACTACCACACAACGTTTTGCTTAATTCTTCAATCAAGCCACATTATCCTGACTATCACTTTGAATTTTTAGCCTTTCCATACTATTTTCACTTAGATTATTAATATAATATTAAAATAATATTAAAATAGTCTGACAGCATCACTCATTCCAATCAAATGTGATAATCAAGTCTAAGATTACCGTGTTGAAGCAGATTGCTGCATACTCCAACAAACTGATGAGCCCAGCCTCCGTGAAGTCCTTGCCGAGACACACTCCCTCTTCCTCGGGGCTGAGAACGTCATCGGAGACGGCGCTTTCTTCGAGCGCGTTGGGAGTGACTCGTTCCAGGCCAGCGGCTCCGATCGGTAGGTCGTTCCTGTCTTCCAACATGTGGAGGTACTCCGCCACAAGTGCAGCGCTGTGCACCAGGCACATGCCAGCTTCTGTAGGGTTCTTGCGCTGAAACAAGAAAGTAATTGCGTTCAAATTAAAAACTATGCAAGAGAAAACAATTAAAACATTCGATTTCCTCTTATTATATCCATAATTTTCAAAAGCAAATCTCGTATCGAAATGTGGATCCCCATTTAGATGACGATTACAGAGTTTAACAATGATTTGAATTCTGATGTACAATACAAATCATACACTTATGATCATTGATCAGCAACCGATCCCATTATGCTGACAGCACAATTGTGTTTATATTTTTAATTTTTATTGTGCCAAGTTTTGATCTCAGCTCCACATTGGGTAATTTGTGTGCTTTTGATAATTGACTCATAGTCAAATTATTCAGATTTTGAATAAACATTCCTTGACAATTATATACTAAGAAAAAAATTTGGTTATTAATTATCATGATGATAAATATGTAGGATTTCATTACCTATTCATTATTAATTTTTTATTATATCAATTAATTAACAATTAATTATACCCCATCCAACTAAAGTCGGGTTGGGGGGTGGAGGTAGCTCCACCTTCTTCTAGGGCCTCCTGGGATGCCGAAGTCGGCCGGCCATTCCAACTTCTTCCCCGTCGTCTTCTTCCTCATCGTCTTCGCTCTCCTCTGATTCCTCCACCTGCCGCTCCACCAACTCATTCCATCTTTCTACATCTTCCCACCACTTCTCTCCTTCCACTCTCCTCCAATCTTCGCCTCTCTCCGCCACATCCTCTTCAATGCTGTCCATCCACTTGGTCCTCGGACGCCCAGCCTTCTTTTTCTTCACTTGTCTTCCCTTCTCAAATTCTCTTCTAGGAATTCTCTCCTCTCCCATTCTTTTCATGTGCCCGAACCATCTCAACCTCTCTCGACTTATCTTCAAACTTAACTTCTCCACTCCCAAGTCTTGTCTTATCTTCTTACTCCTGATTTTATCCAACTTGGTCACTCCCGCCACCCCTCTCAAAAACTTCATCTGTGATGCCTGGATTTCTGCTATTTCTCTTCTGCCCATTGGCCATGTTACCGCCCCATATGTCAGGATTGGAATATAGTACAGTTTGTATATCAGTAGTTTGCACCTCATTGGTATACCCTCCTTCCATAACAGCTTCCGAAAACATTGGTAAAAGCTCTCCGCCGCTGCTCGTCTCTTCTTTATCTCGCGCTCCACCTTACCATCCCTTGTCACAACACTTCCTAAATATTTAAACTCCTCCCGTTCTTGCAGCATTGCTCCCTGGATTCCAATCTTGCACCTCGCCTTCTTTCCTCTGTCCATACACAATGTTTCACTCTTTTCTCTGCTAATATGTAGGCCATACTTTTCTGTCACACAATTCCATTTATCCACCTTCAACTGTATCTCATCTTCCGACTCGCTCCATATCATAATGTCATCTGCATATATAAATGTTTTTGAATCCCTTCCTTCCACTTCGTCATTCTCCACTTCCCGTACCATCTCATCCATTACAACACCAAACAGAGTCGGTGACAACACACTACCTTGCTTTAAGCCTTCATTTACTTGGAACCATTCTGTCCTCCCTACACTGCACTGCACACAACTCCAGCTGTTCTTATACGTACTCTTTATCTTCTTTATTAGTTCTCCACACACTTCTTTCCTCTTCAAACACTTCCACACCATCTCTCTAGGTAGCCTGTCGTAAGCTTTCTCGAGGTCCAAAAAAACCATCCTTGTAATGGATCCCTCTTCCCATCTGCTTTCCATCAGCTGCCGCAGTGCAAATACTAGGTCAATGGTCGACCGCCCCCGCCTAAAACCATACTGCTCCTCCCTTATCTTCTCCTCCAAGTATAGCATGAGCCTTCTCTCTAGTATCTTCTCGTATATTTTGGCTGCCTGCGATATGATTGTTATGCCTCTGTAGTTGCCAGCCAGTTTTCTATCCCCTTTCTTGAAGATTGGAGTAATTATACCTCTACCCCAATCTTCAGGTATTTTACATTCCATCCAAGCTGCATGGATTACTCTACGAAGCCATTCCGCCCCCTCATCGCCAGCTGCCTTTAACATCTCAACATTTATTTCGTCTATTCCAGTAGCCTTTCCATTTTTCATTCTCTTTATCACGTTCTTCACCTCGACTCTACTTGGTGCCTCTTTTACATAGCGGTCATTCACTCCTATTAGTTGAGCATCCACTTCCCTCACATCTGCGTCTGTATCCTCCCTCTCCTCGTCACCCTTCAACAGGTTTTTAAAGTAGTCCCTCCATATGTTCTTTAACTCCTCCGGCTTATTTGTCACTGTTCCATCTTCCAACTTCATCACCGACTGCACTTCATTGTCCCGTCGTCTCATCCCAACCATGTTGTACAACATTTTCTTACTACCATCATAATCTCTTTCCAGCTTGTCTGCAAGAACCTCCATCGTCTTTCTCTTCTCCTCTTCAACAATTGACTTCACCAGGATCTTAGCCGCTTTATAAGCTCTTACATTCTCCTCAGAGTTGTCGTGTACTTTCTTCATCCAGGCCAACTTCTTTTCCTCAACTACTGCTTTCACTCTCTTGTTCCACCAAGGTGTTTCTTTTTCTTTTCTCTTGCCTGAAGACCTTCCACATACCTCTTCCGCTACCGCCACCATTATTGACTTAAAACCATACCATTCCACCTCTACGTCTTGTATCTCCCCTATTGGAACTTGCTCTGTTATTCTTCTGCAAAAATCTTCCTTCACCGCTTCTTCTTGCAATTTCCATGTTTTTATTCGTTTCACTCCCGTGTTTCGATTTCCTTTTCCTCTCCTTTCTACCCTCATCTTTGTGACCAGCAGTCTATGATCACTAATTACTGTCCCAGATGAGACTGCTTCAACATCCAGCAGATATCTGTCCATGCTTCTGCTTACACACACATAATCTATTACTGATTCCAAAACTGTTCCATTTTGTCCTCGACCGACTCTTGTTATCATTTTGTCTTTCTTCTTCACAAACCAAGTATTTGCAATTTTTAAATTCAACGAACTGCACCACTCTATCATCTTCTTCCCTTCAACATTTGTCCTACCCCACCCATGCGGACCAAGCACTAGCTCACACCCCGTCCGGTCCATCCCTACCATGGCATTAAAATCACCAATAATCAAGACATCCTTTAACTCCACCAAATCCTCTAGCTCCTCCCAAAACTTGTTCTTTTCTTCTTTTGGTCTCAATGTTTGGGGTGCGTACACTTGTACCAGCTCGACAATTATTAATTAATTATACAATATACAATTATATATTATATTATACAATTATTATTAATTATTATTAATTAATAATTAATTTTACTTTATGGTTTATAGTATGAGACTTGGGACTCTAGGAAAGGTGTTTACATATCGGCCAACAAATAAGCTGGAAAACACAACTCAACCCTTTAGTTGTAACTTAGAGAATGTGTTTTAACATTGCCTGCCTGTTTCAATAGTTTAAACCAATTAAATACTGTACCTCAATATGCTTTCCTGCCATATTGGCCAGCCAAGTGAGCCGTAGGTCCGGGGAGTTCTGGTAGCCTTTGGCGATGCGATACATCAAATCCAGGAGCATCTCCGGATCCTCCTGGAACTCCTTCATCTTCACCGTATCCGACAGGATCATGTGTAGGTTGAAGACGAGATCTTTCACCTGGATATTCAACACATTGTCATTAAGAATTGGTCTGCATTTGAGGTAAACTCTAACAGAGATTGGTTACTAACTTACTAGGTAGTTACTAGAGAGAATCAATTGCGGATTTGGTTGGACAGGCTACGTCGGAGAGGTTAATATAATAACGTAATAACTATAGTCCGCACCATGATAACTTGGCTGTGAAATCTTCGAGCACATAAATTATTTAGATTATTCCCAGATGCCGAGTAACTTCTATATAACTTAAAACTGTTCTTCCTATCCAAGTAGAACATTGAATGTACATTAAAGTGATATTGGATATACAACTTTCAATGTAATTGAAGTAAAACAATGTCGTTCTACTGCCATGTTATCATGGGACAGACATTAAAATTTTACACCAGTGGGCAGTGGTTAATTTGCGGAGGAGGGTGGACGTGTCCCCTCACTCTTTTTTCAGGGTAGACGCCGTCAGCCCACTTATCTTTCAAAGAAGTAAAAATTTGTTTAAAATTGTGTACAAATTGCATAGAAAGGCACCAAATTTGGTACTGAAATTCAAAATTTTTCCGGGGCTATGCGCCCCAGACCCGCAATATATTGGGGTCCCTACGCAAAACACCTCATTGATTACGTAAGCAAATGTATGTAAATGTCACAGACATTTGACAATGACAATGACTATGGCAATATAATAATGAACAACTAGGTAACTCTTGTACTTTTCAAGAAGACAGTACATAATTAATATCTGCCTTGGTATTTTTAGAAATATCAGAATATTTAAAATCCGATTGGTAAGTGGACTGAACAAGCTTAGTAGAACCATAGTAGGTAAATGGTATCTAAGATGTTGACAGTATTTACTTTATAATACTAAAATATAGAAGTAGGGATGGCAAAACAAACATTTATTCCCAAAATATTGACATTTGCTATGTTAGGGATCAAGGGTAGTAAAACAGTGTACCTATTTTAATGTAAATTGTGCACATGTGCATAATATTTTACATACCTTGGTTAGGGATTGGCTACTGCTTTAGCAAAGCATGAAGCGCTGAATGTTTTCGTCAATGTTATAGGCTGAACTTTGTACCATATTCTGGCTTTATAAAGACATACCATACCAATTTATAAATTCTGTTTACCATCAGATCATGTCTACTTATTGAAAATACAACCACATAAGAAGCATATTGTTGTACTGTCATATTCCCTGCAATCTGGTCAAATGTATGCCGATGTCAGTTGTCGCACTTAAAAATTTGACCTTGGTCCATTGCGCTGTCACGAGATGGCAAGATCCTTATAATCGACGACAGAGTTTCTAATCCATTACACAGAAGTGTTTGCCAATGATTCTTCTAACCCAACTGTGAACCAACATGGATCGAGGTGTATAATGTGCGCATGTGGTACTGACTTGTTCAGGGAATGTGGTGTCCTGCAGTTCGTGATCTTCCTCGGCGTAGACGAGAATGGTCTTCAGCGACCGTCTCAGCGACTCCTCGTTGAACGTTGAACTCGTGCCGACCAGAGAGCTCAGCGACATGGTCACTTGCATCTTCACGCGCGCAAAGTTCTGTGCAAACAGTTGTATGTTACAAGAAAGTAAATACATCTATGACAGTACTTAAGAGAGAATGGTCTTCAGCGACCGTCTCAGCGACTCCTCGTTGAACGTTGAACTCGTGCCGACCAGAGAGCTCAGCGACATGGTCACTTGCATCTTCACGCGCGCAAAGTTCTGTGCAAACAGTTGTATGTTACAAGAAAGTAAATACATCGATGACAGTACTTAAGATTATCTACAGAGGGAGGGAGATGCAAATATAACTCATCTTTTTTATTGGTGTTTAACATTGAACTCTAGGCTAAGAGCAATGGATGGATGACACTATGATGATGGTGAAGAACAGATAAGTATGGAAGGTGCAGAGGAGCAGATGTGGCTTATTAAATATATGTAATCTTCGCAGCATCTCGACTGAGGGAAACTCACTAGGCACTGTTGATAAATATAATGCATTTTATAGGCAGGATATTTCACCATTCCATAAAATTCTCATTATAATAAAATGCAATAACCTCATGCACTTCCGGCTTTAGGTACTGTAAGTTAAGATCAGCAGAGAATATACAACTGTTCATGGAAGGTAATTTTTAAGTGAAAAGTTGTTTCGTTGATTCTTTGAGATGTATAGATTTAAGTAGGTAAGTTACTATCATTATTAGTGGTAAAAATGTTTGAGAGAAGTAACTTACGTTGCCGATTTCAAAGTTCTGCCTCATGAGCAGATAGAGCGATGCTGATGCTTGGGATCGAACGCTGGCCATGTTCGAAGAGCAGTGTTTCAACAGTTGTAGGCAGAGATCAGCACATTGCTCGGTTTCCTCATCAAACAGCAGGTTCGGAAACTGAGGAAAATGAAACAAAATGTTATTAATAAGGTACTTTAGTACTACGACAAGCTAACCTGGCGGAGAACAACTCGGCATGGACAATCACTGAAACATTAACACGTCATCTTGCAACACAATATCTCACACTGTTGGGAATGTTCTCAGTTGGAGAAAATAATCCTTTCAGCTATTTACCTATTATGTAACAAAAAGGAGGCAATAAAAATCATATTTATGAATGATTTTTTAAATCTTTTCTTCTTCATAAGCTGGACTGTTAAATTTTAATATGTACTATGTAGGTACCTACCTACACACAAATAACAAATACTAAATAAGTCCAAAAACTAATAGAATGTCAAAACTATAGCAGGAGGAATGAACTCTAGATACAAATCACAGCCAAATTCTTAAACTATTTGTAATTTTATTTTATTTTGATGCATTTTAACTTTTTAAGTTGTTCATTAATGTAGCTGTAGTGGCTGGAAGAGATGGCACAATAATTTTGAATTACAATTTATTATTTTCGAATACTTAACGACTAATTCCAAACTTGACTTCTACAGGTTAAAAACCAAAGTCTATGGCTGGATATTCATATTTGAATAAAATTTGCACCACATGTATGGTCAACTCATTCATTACGTTGTTATAAAACTTACACCATTGTTAATATAGTCATACGAAGTACAAGATGCCGAGATTGATTGATATTTGTCTACAGAGGGATGATTTGCAAGACTTGTTCTGTCACTGGCTTTTATCACAACATAACAAGGCGACTGTACAGTCCCAGCATGAGAAATCTCACTCACTCTTTGCTTAATGAATGTCACCATTTTAAAACATGACAAGAAGTCATATCTCAAAGACGGAAATATACATTATCTAAATTTAAAGTTATCACATATCTTCATAAAAATGTATGAGAGTGGCTTGTACCTTAAAGACGAGAGATCGTTGTGTAGCGAACATGTTCTGTAGAGCGACGGTGCTTTGATTCCTGGACAACGCGTGCAGCAACACTTTCAAAACGACTCCAAGCAAACCTTGTAGATTGTCGGAATGTGAAGCCACCTACAATCAAATTATTAATCATGATGATGATGCTCAATGCTACTGAATAACATTGGTAAGTCTCTCCAGTCTCTCCAGCACAAACAGCGACACAGAATAAGAGACCATCAGCCAAGTATTGGTTAACAAAGTGTTACTTAACATTGAAGTAAAATATCCGATCACCAGCTGATGCAAATTACTTTCTACGCAGTGTTTGGTAAATTCGGTCCTCAAAAAAAGGAACTAGTTCCAGTTCCAGTTCTTTTGAGCAAAAAGGAACTAGTTTTAGTTCCCAGTTCCTTTCAAATAAAGGAACTGGAAAGTTACCAGTAAGGAACCAAGTTTCTTTTAAGTTACATTGTCCTCAAAAAATCCAACCGGATTTTTTTGTATTTTTCAGGGTGTCTAAATTGAGTAAGCAAAGAGAATAAGTAAAGCTCCGTATAAGTGGTTTTATTTTTTAACAAATTTCGTTTTAAAAATAATAAATTTCGTATTTGGGCGGTGTTATTTAAATAACTCGCTATTTTGTTACCACATCCCTGAAAAATTAAAATAGTGTAGGAATTAGGCCCATAAATTTATGTCACTTCGGTCTCTAAGGAAGGATAGGTTCAATTGTTTGTTACAAGATAATGGTCAAGACTCAGGATACTAATTACTAATTGCATTATGAGTTGGAAACCATTTTTTTATATTTTTTCTTATGCCTTTATACGGTTATTTTGGAAAATATGGCGCGATTTCGGGCTTAATTCGCAGTAAAACGATCCGTTTCGTTTTTATTGTTGACTTTTCTTCAACTTCGTTTTATTTCGCGAATAAATTCTTACATATTTGAACTTCAAATTACATGACTAGTGCACATTGAGCAAAAAGAGGGTTATCTGAACAACTTTGATTATTATCGCGATTTCGCGCCTCGCGAAATATACGTGGCTCTAAGAATAAGTATAGGTATTTTCAGAAATCGGGTAAATTTAGGTATGTAGCCACAAAGAAATGCATAATTCATTATGCATCATAAATTCTGTGCAAATCATTTCATAAGACGTAGGTACTACATGTCTATTCGAAAGGAACTAAAAAATAACGGAAAATAAGTTCCTAAGTTCCATAAGTACAAAAAGAAACTTTTTAGTTACCTACGAAGTTCCTTTAAAAATATAGGAACTAAGTTACCCCAAAAAGTTCCCGGCAACTAGTTCTTAGGAACTGGTTACTCCCCAACACTGTTTCTACGTACTTCATTCCAACATTAAATTTTTACCACATCAAGACGGTTCTAATATATATATATATATATATATGATGTGTTAGATTTTCTCAGTTGCTATTATTTGATTGCATTTTATAAGGTATTACTGCGTGAAAGAAATAAAACTGATATATATATATATATATATATATATAGATATATAGATTAGGGGTGTGCGAATATTCGAAAATATTTGGTTCGAATATTCGATTTGGTATTCGAAAAAAAAGTATTCGAAATTTCGAATACTTCGAATTTTCGAATAGTTCATGTCTTTTAATTCAAAATAATCCCGCCATTTCTCATATGGGAGTGTTTTTCAATGCTGCCAACTGCTGCAAAGTCTAAAACTTCAACCGAAAATTGTCATGGCCGCCATTTTGATTTCGAGGGATATTATTTGTAGGTTATTGTTCCTCCAGGTAGACCTTCCTCATACGCCATTTGTTTCTAGGTTAATTTCATTTTTTGTGATGATTAATGACAACAATATAATCCTGGCTTATTACATCATAATCAGTACATTCATTTATATGGCCATCTTTCATTCTGGTCATATGAAAAAAGTTTGGTGTCCATTTTTTTATTTTATTGATATTATGTATTTTAATGTAGGTTTCAACTATTCGATATTCGATTCGATATTCAAAATATTTTTGTCAATTATTCGATATTCGTATTCGAAGTCAAAAATCACTATTCGCACACCCCTAATATAGATATATAGATAGTTCAGTTCAGTTCAGTTTTATTTCCAGAATTCATCAATACATTTGAAAGAGGTACAGTGAAAGGACTCCTCTGGTTGACACCATTTAGTGGAGTATGTGGAAAGGTTACTTGAACTAAATCTAGTAACCTAGTATATAATAGCATTGAAATGAAGACAAATTAATATATAGGTATATGCTACAATTATATTATACATTTAGGTAATAAATCTAGGTAATTTTTTTAACTATAAAAACATAATTAAGACAAGACATTATAAATAAATTAATATTTGTCCGAGAGGAATTCGTCTATAGAATAATACACCTTATCTACTAATAGTTTGTTGACAAGGGTTTTGAACTGTGAATATTTTTGTATCTCTCTTATACTTTTAGGCAGGGCATTATACAATTTTGTTTTTAAAAAAATATAGAGTTCTTTTGTGTGCATGTTGATCTGTGTCTATCTATGTGAATGTTATTGTTCTGTCTAGTATTGTGATTATGAATATCGCTATTTTTTTGTATTTCTTTCCCTTGAGATCTTATTGCTAGTACTGACTCTAGGATGTACAAAGAGGGTAACGTTAAAATTTTGTGTTTTTTGAAGTGTTGCTTGCAATCTGGTTTAATGAAATTGTTTTTGTTATTTTTAGAGAGGGCCCGTTTCAAAAATTTCACGATACCGATTCCGATACCGATTCTTAGCTCCAATTCCTGCGATTCCGATTCCGATTCTTACCGATTCTTCACAAATACCTACAAACCTCACTGTATTTATCACCCATTTGTATTTTGCCCTCAGGTAAGTAATTGAAAAATAAAAAAAGTGGTAAGAAAACAGCATTTAATGTATTTTTAATGTGTTAGATCTTTAATTTTGTTGGAAAGTAAGTAGTAATACTAGGAATTGTGCTTTGGCGATGTTTTTAACCTAAAATATCAAGCTAAAAGGGCGGGATTGTGCTTTGGCGATGTTTTAACCTAAAATATCAAGCTAAAAGGGCGGGATTTTCAAAAAGAATCGGAATCGCTAAAATAGGGACAGGAATCGGAGAATTGTGATTCTTCCGATTCCACTGGAATCGGTGGAATCGGAATCGGCCCATCTCTAGTTATTTTTATTTTTATATTTTAATTCAAAAAGAGATCTGATTGCTTTTCTTTGCATTACAAATATTCTGGGTGCATCTGTAGAGTTGCCCCAGAATTGTATTCCGTAGCGCAGATGAGATTCAATGTTTGCATGATAGACTAGTTTTGCAGTTTTTGTGTTTGTTAAGTTTACAATAGTTTTTAGAGAGAAATATGCCGAATTAAGTCTACTTAGTAAATTGTCACAATGACTTCTCCAGTTTAAATTTTTATCTATAATGATTCCAAGAAATTTGGTTTTGTCTACAGATTTTAGTTCACAGTTCTTGTTCTTGTTTGAAATTTCTATATTTATATTTAATGGTGTTTCATATATGTCATTTTTTAATTTAAAGTGCATGAAGTTAGTATTTTCTTCTTGAATAAGCAGATGGTTATCGTAGAACCATTGTGTTGCATTTTCAAGTGTATTTTTGGCATTTTCTTGAAGATTTAGTTTTGTTTTACCCGTAATTGTGATATTTGTATCGTCTGCATATATTTCTGAATAAGCTACTGTGTCTGGAAAGTCATTAATGTAAATTATAAACAACAATGGACCTAAAATAGAACCTTGCGGATATATATAGAGTTGACAATTAGGTCTAAATTTGCTCGGAGTTGCTTTCAAACAGTTTCATAATCCTTCTTAGAAACATGAAACACTTGTATATATGATTTTATGATATATATATCATGAAATATATATATATATATATATATATATATATTAAGGCTGTGCGGGACACGCAATTCCCGGGTCCAGGGACGGGATTTTTTTGTCCCGGATTTGTCCCGAAAAGTATTTTTGTCCCGAAATCAATCGGGATGTGACTGGAATCCGGACAAATGAACAATCCCGTTTTAAATAATATCCCGCCGTATTTGAGCAGAGACTTGAAGAAGTTCCTAGTAGATGTGCGAGTGTACCCGTCAGTAGCTTTAGGGAGTGATCACCGGCTGCTAGTTGGTAGTTTCCACATCAAGACACCAAAACAGCTGTGCAATGCTAAAAATAACAGGATTAAAGTATGGAGATTACAAGAACTGGATACAAGGTTAGCCTTCAAGAAGATGATTGAGATTAGAGTACCGACAGGGGAAAGGAAAGGGGTGGAAGAGGAATGGAACGAGTTTAAGACAGCATTTGTGGATGTTGCCGAACAAGTATGTGGAAGAGCTAGTGGGAAGAAGAGAAAGAAAGAAACAAGGTGGTGGAATGAGAGTAAGGGAGTGGTTGAAAACCTGGCGTCGCGACGTCGAGGTTGGCCGTTAGTGGGGTGTCTCCATCGCCCCTCATTGTGTTGGAAGGGATGTCGGTAGGTGTTGTAGTAGTTCGGAGGAAGCGGGATGCATGGCAGAGAAACGAATTAAATAGATCCTCAGAGAATGCAGAAGAGTATCGACAGTGTAAAATAAATGTGGCCAAGATTGTTCGGGAGGAGAAGAAGAAAGCAATGGACGAACTTGCAAGTAAGCTTGAGAAGGATTTCGAAGGAAACAAGAAAATGATATACGGACTGGTGAAAAGAAAAAGAGGAGTTCGAGAAGAAGTCCGAACGATGAAAAATAGCAACGGCGAACTCGTAGTAAATCCAGATGATGTAATCAAAATGTGGAAAGAGTACTTTGAGACCCTTCTCAATGTGCAATCAGGTGCCACAGAACAAGGGAAAGAACAAGAGAGAAGAGCAGAGGGAGAAGGAGGCACAGGAGAGGAGAGAGAGGAAGCAGATGTAAGCGAAATGGAAGTTGGGAAAGCACTGGGAGAGATGAAGAATGGGCGAGCTCCAGGAATAGACGAGGTGACAATGGAAATGGTAAAAGCGGCAGGAGAAACAGGAAAAAAGTGGCTGCACCGTGTAATACTAGCAGTTTGGAAGGAAATGAAGATTCCCGACGACTGGAGAAAAGGTATAATAGTGCCACTGTTCAAGAAGGGGGACCGTAAGGCTTGTAGTAACTACAGGGGAGTGACTCTGTTGTGTCAGTGTGCAAAGTTATACGAGAAGATTGTCGAGACCCGTTTAAAAGGTTTTGTGGAGGAAGGGTTAAGAGAAGAACAATATGGCTTTAGGAGGGGACGGGCAACCACGGATGCTTTATTTGGGGTAAGGCAGTTAATGGAATGGAGATGGGATAGTGGGCAAGTGATGTACATGGCGTTTTTGGATTTAGAAAAAGCGTACGATAGGCTCCCACGAAAGGTGGTGTGGGAGAGTTTGAGGAAGAAGGAAGTGAGCAATGGTCTTATTGAAAGGATTAAATGTACATATGAGAGAAGTGTCAGCAGTGTACAGACAGACATAGGGAGATCAGAGTGGTTTGGGGTTCAGGAAGGTCTACGTCAAGGTACCGTTTTGTCCCCGTCTCTCTTTGTAATAGTGATGGATGATCTGCTGAAAATGGTTGAAGAAAAGGAGGGCAGAGATTCGAGAACTTTAGTCTATGCTGATGATGTGCTCATTTGGGGTGAAAGTGGAGAAGAACTACAAGAGAAGATAAATCGTTGGAGTGAAGTAACGGAGGAAGTGGGACTGAAGATTAGCCAAGATAAGAGCGAAATATTGAAAATGGAGAGAAGGAAAACATTGAGAAAGAGGATAAGAATTAGGTTACGTGGGAAGGAGCTGAGAGAGGTGGATGCATTCAAATACTTGGGAAGTATACTAACTAAGGAGGCGAAGGTGGATGCAGAGGTGAAGGCGAGAATTCAAAAAGCCGAGTCCTTCTACCAAGCTGTTCGCAAGCTGCTGTGGAACGAAGATTTCCCTTGCCAGTGTAAACTGCTCATGTATAAAATGTATTTCTTACCAATACTAACATACGGAGCAGTTACATGGGGGATTGGAAATAAGGAACGCAGCCAGCTGGAGGCAGCGGAGATGAAATTCCTAAGAAGTGTGAAGGGAGTAACAAAGATGGACAGGTTGAGAAGCCGTTGTATTAGGAAGGAGCTGGGAGTGGAAAGTTTGAGCTACAAGATGGGTAGAGAGAGATTGCGTTGGTTTGGACACATGAAAAGAATGGATCTCAAGAGAATACCAAGACAGGAGTTTGAAGAAACAGTGGTGGGAAGAAGAAGAGTGGGGAGACCAAGAGAGAAGTGGAGTGGTCTTATCAGAGAAGACGTGGAGGACAGGCAGCAAAGGTGGCAGAAAGTGGAAGCAGATAAGTGGTGGGAGGACAGGAGGATCTGGAGGGCGCTGGTGGAGAAGTTGGAGGAAGGTGACGACTGACGAGGATGAAGAAGAGGAGGAGGAGGATGAAACGTCAGGCCTGGCCAGCCGGTTTGGAAGAGATCCGAGGCCCTAGACCCAGTGGGAGCTCCCACTGTCTGACCTGACAACATTGTCGGAACCAGAAGAAAATTATTATTATATTTCAAATTCGAAATGGGCCAATCAGAGCCCATTCAGAGCTCTGATTGGCTGCTGCGTGTGATTGGCTGACCGCTTCTTGGCTTCAAGGACAGAACTGTCACTGATTTCTGCCGCCTTCCGCCATTTTAGAATAAAATATTACGTGGTTTAGTTTACCATTTCTTCACTCTGTTTTAATTAGTCAGTGCCAATTTCTTAGAGATTATTTGTTTGTTACATACCAGTATAAATGTAAATATGTAAACAAACATTTTTGCTAATAACCTTGGGTGTTTTTACTCCTGTCAATAAACACAATTTACGCATACATCGCACTAGGTATTATTTCAGTGCATAACCTGCAAATAATGGAGACTGATGGAAGACCAAGGTAACACATTAGAAGAAGACTTTAAATAAATAAATAAACATAAATAAATAAATGTAGAGCTCGTAAGTCGTAAACATTTCAAGACTTGAGGTTAAATGTCTTAACATACCAAATTTACATCACATCCAATTCAGAAGTCGATTTTGCACAATCCCGTCCCAAAACCCGAGATTTTAATGTGTCCCGACCCGATCCCGGTTTCATATTTTAAATTGATCCCGTCCCGAATCCCGAGTTCTTTTACAAATCCCGTCCCGGTCCCGTCCCGAATGAAAAAAAGTTGTCCCGCACAGCCCTAATATATATATCAGTTTTATTTCTTTCACGCAGTAATACCTTATAAAATGCAATCTAATAATAGCAACTGCGAAAATCTAACACATCATATATATATATATATATATATATATATTAGAACCGTCTTGATGTGGTAAAAATTATATATATATATATATATCATAAAATCATATATACAAGTGTTTCATGTTTCTAAGAAGGATTATGAAACTGTTTGAAAGCAACTCCGAGCAAATTAAGACCTAATTGTCAACTCTGTTTAACTCTAAAGGTACTTTACCTGAACGATCCTCTCCAACGTATCAAGAATAGTGAGGGACACTTCCGTGGCGAGATTGCCTTCCACGACCTCCACCTCCGCCCTCGGTCCATCGGCCGGCTCCGAGGTGGTGCGATACGTCATCTGCTCCTTGCGCCAGCGGAGCTTGTCGCCGACCGTTGGCGTTGACGAATTCTGGCGCTCTTTCTGACGTCGCAATATCATTTCGTTGCGCGCGGAACCCTGGCCCAGGATCACGTCCTCGAGGCGGGACTTGATGTCGACAGCGTTCTTTACGTAACTTGGCTGCAAACAACACTAAGTGTTGTTAACCCTTTGAGTAGTATGCCCGTATCTTTTACGTGCTGGCATTCTACATATACATAGAAACAAATATTTTTTTGCAAAAAAAAAAACCTTGAACATTTTCAAAATTTGCCCTATATTTGACAGCTCTATATTCTCATCATACAAAAATCTGCTTCCTAACACATCCCAAAAAGGATATAGTAGAAGTTTTACCTCTACCTACCTACAAATTAACTCACTACTCAAAGGGTTTTAACTACATATTACACGATTTAGGAATAGTATACAGAAAAGCAAAGAAGAACAATTTTACAATTTTTCCAGCTTTCCTACACGAACAATATTTGGTTTGAAAATGAAAAGGTAAATATTTTCCAATTTATATTCCCATAAATAATATTCAAAATGAAAAAATAAATTACTTGGTGTTATCAAGTTTGATGAATTAGTTTTCTTGCAAATGTTTTGGAAGCAATTCTCATCTTCAGAACACATAGTATTTAGTTAAAATAATAAACATCAATAATAATTAATAAACCATAAGAATAAGCAACACAAACACCTAATTCTGTATTTAAAATTTATGTAATATGAAATGATTGACTAATTTGTGAACTAATATTTTCTGCACTTAAGATGAGAGAATTGCAGCCAAAATGATTTTGTAATCATAAAGTTAAGTTCCACAAGAAAGTCATATTGAACAATTACCCGGCCCAAGTTTCAAATAGTTCGGGGTTGTTCATAAATATGTCAGACCTAGAAAAGGTGGACAATGCCCATGTTGTACCCTAAACATTGCCAATAAGAAAATAAGATAGGTATAATTATTTAACACCTAAATCCATACAAAATAAATCAATTTAACTTTGTTAGGCCGGGTAGGACCAAAGTTGGATTAAGTTAATTATCGGTGGTTAGTGGAATTTAGTGAATCCTTTTGGCTGTGGAATTCGCGCCAACTGGATTCATTGGTTAACCATCGATAGTTAACTTAATCCAGAGTTGGTCCTACCCGGCCTTAGACAAGTAGTTTGTTACCTTGGCTACGACACTGCGCTTGGTCCTGTGTCGGTACTCGAAACAAGTGATACAGATGTACAGCACCTCGAGCAGCCGGTGCAGCTGTTGACACGGCAGTTCGCACCACAGCTGTTGCAGCATGACCTTGTCGGCGTTCTTGATCACCCACAGGCCGCACATTAGCAGATGTCTCGTCGTTTCACTCGTCAAACTGCACTTGCGGTTCTGCGCATCAGAGAAGCAGAGTGTAAGCGTCAGGCCAGAATATGCATTTATGTGGGGATGGTTCCGAAATAATGTTTAGACAAAGACAATCGGCACAATCTTAATAAGTTTCAGCATGTTAGCATGAATTATTTTTAGATTTATTATAAATAGATTTGTTATAAACACTTCCTGTTGGCAAAGTAAGAAAACTCAGCAGGTAAGGGTTAATGTGATTTATGAGAATTATGTACACTCGGCACAACAAAAATTGATTGATGAACAAATTTGCATGACTGCTGCTCATGTACCATACCAATCAAAGCTTGTTATTATCATTGAAATTTGAGATCTTCTACTAAAGTGAGACAAAGAGATTGCTTGGACTGACTTCTGATAGTGCGATGTCACATTTTTCAGTCAATCAGATTTATTGAACAATCAATTTTAGCTGTGCCAAGTGTACATGAAAACTTAAGTCTTTACATTAGCTAATAGACACATTTGTATTTTTTAACATGGCTATAATTTTCCCCTCATTTTTGAAATCTTTCATGCTCCCAAATGCAGTAGAACCTTGTAGCTCTGAATGCATTTATAAAACTTTAGAGTTGGAGACAAGCTAAATTTTAAAATAATGTTGTAGGGAAAAGGCCACTCTACCACAGGAGTTATTAATTCTCCCAACGGTCATAACGATCGATAGCGACTACTTTTCTCGCAACATGTGAACACAGTTGAACAAGTCCGTCTATTACCTGAGCATAATGCGGGTACAGATCGGGTGAAGATGGCTTTGCGAAGCTGGTCGTTCCGGCTATGGCCATAGCCACCGACTGGTTGATTCCACTCGGACCTTCCGCGTCATCGGAGAGCAAGCTGCGCCCTGGTGGACAGAAACACAATCATTCAGCACTAACATCTTCACAACTACACTTGGGTACTTGATATCTGAAAGAGATTAGGTGATTGAAAAATGGTCATTGTCCATGTCCAGTTGTTAAACTTCACTGTAGCTAAATAAAATGATTTGTGATTTGTTTCTCTTGAAAATAGTATTCCTTTCTCTTTGAACTAATGTTTATCTACGAATGGTTTCAGAGCTTTTCATGTCTACAGCGACCAACTATGATTTCAAACATGTCATTTATATAACCACAATGTCGATGTTGACAGGCTCTAACAAAAGCACTCAAATAGGTAATGCTTGTGCATCATATTGTGTACTTAACTTACTGAAAACAATACCTATTTTCAGAACTCAGAGAAGTACACAAAATGTGGTTTGTTATCACCGATTCACGTCAACTTGAACATTGTTTTATTTAAATATTTGCACAGAACGAACTGCAATTTTTAACTTTTCTACTTGCCACAGATTTCCTGTTTATTTAAACCCGTATATCTAACATTTCTGTTTTAATTCCAGCCATTTCTTTACCAACGTTCCATTTCCTGTAAACAAGATGTGGTTTACACAAAAAGTAAAACCAATGTACTCAAACCAATAAAAATTGGTACTCGAAAAGAAAAGGGCTGCTGGTAAGGTTCATTGACAATCAATCCTTGTTATTATCATTGAAATAAGAGCTCACCTACTAGAGGTAGATGATGCATTAACACAGCCTTCAAAGGATGATGCCATCAAACCTTAATCAGACAATCCTTTTCTTTTCGAGTACCGATTTTTATTGTTTTGAGTGTACTATTTCCTCTATAAATCCAATGAATGTGAACTCAACTGTAGGATATTGCTCAGGACTGCTGATCACAAATATTAGTTCGAAGGAGAGCTGATATCTGTTTTCCATGCGTTTCCTTTAGGGCTGGGAAAAACTGAGCAGTTTAGTAAATGTTTAAACGCTCTCAAAATGTCCCTTTAAATGTTTACTGAGCATAAAAATGATAAAGGATATTTATTGCCTCTCCCCCTGTAAAACCACTTTCAAGACCATGTGTCATTCTTGAGAGCTTGTCAACACTTCGTACACTGCCCAAAACTTTCCTTTAACTGATCAAAATAAAAAAAAATTTCAATTTAAATGCAATAATTTTCAACATACCTTGCACTTTGTTGTTTATTAAAACAAGCACACCCGCATCTCGACTGATCTATAAATATGCATACGCATGACGCGTGATTTCCCGTCTTTCCGTTTTACTACTCATTAGTAGAGACACCTGAAAATGGTTTTATAAAATCCAAAATTTCGTTTTAAGATAATGAAATTTCGCGTTTTATGGTGTTATGAAAATTTCTTTTAAAAATTGCCAAAACTTCAAGTTTTAAAAATATTCAAAATTTCAAATCATCATTACCTCTGGCATTTTCTGCCTATAAATGCATTTCCTGCAACACTTAAGATTTATTTCACACTTTTTTCAATAATCTTCCAAATTCCAGCTTTACAATTGGCAATTTGCACACATGTAATTTAATTTATCCTACATTAAAGTAAATTAAATCATTTTTTAAATATTTGGCGGGAAAATATGCAACTTTGACATTATTTTTAAGCCAGACAAGCTGTTAGCTGTCACTGTCATTGACTCTTAGTTGAAATATATTTTATTTTCGTGTTAAAAATGATATTTTGTCTTCAAAATTGATGAAAATTAGTATAAATGTTGCAAAAATCATTAAATTTCGGTGTTATGTTGCGTAAAGATGTTGATTTCGGTTTTATGGCCTAAAACATCACAATTTCGCGTTTTGTCGCGATTAGATTATGACAGGTCAGATTATGACATGTGATTCATGGAGAAAATTTGTTCAAAATATGATAGCTCAACATTCTGAAAATTTCGCGCATTTCGCGCGCGCGAAAAACAGGTGTCCCTACTCATTAGGTACACTCGGCCAAACAAAACTTGACCGTTGACCAAATATGAATGACTGCTGGTCATGTCCCATAACCAATCAAAGCTTGTTATTATCTTTGATATGTGAGGTCACCTACTAGAGTGAGACAATGAGATCGCTTAGACTCATTGGTCCCATAACCAATCAAAGCTTGTTATTATCTTTGATATGTGAGGTCACCTACTAGAGTGAGACATTGAGATCGCTTAGACTGACTTCTGATGGAGCGATCATACATTTATCAGCCTTTCAGATTTATTGAACGTTCAAGTTTTGTTTGGCCAAGTGTACATTTTTCTCGCAATCTAAATGAAGAGGGTCAATATTATATCACTTAAAAATGTAAACCCTAGGTAAGGCAGTGCAACATTTGACTTTCCACCTTGTTTTTCACAATGCAATATCAAAAATAAAATTATTATATGCTTTATCATGCTGTTTGTTTATATTGCGACTGTAAAAGACATAATATGTCAACTTTATTTTCACGTGATAATGCGAGGTCACTGTCCCTCCCACTAAGCAACCCCAAGTAGTTTTCTTAAAGGTCAGAGCTTCAGAGCTCTTCTGTCTAGGGGAGGGTCACTGACTGATTTTAGATATAAAAAAAATAATATTGGGGTTTACCTTGGTGATCCTGAGAAAAATTAGAAAAGCAACTGCGAAATTTACAAAATAACAGGAATATATTCAATTTGGTGATATTTCGCGGTAGGTAGGTATATTTCGCGAATTAGTCAGTTTGGTGGTGTTTAGCAGTGTTAAGGGTAAATTTCGCGTTTTGTCGCGATTAAATTCCAGTGTTTTTGGGCCAGAAATATATGGAAACGCAAATTTATATTAAGAAATATGAGTCATTTACAACACTTCGAAAATTTCGCGATCACCATTAAATCGGATCTCTACTCTTTGTCTTCATATTCCCAGAGACTATGTCACCAGCAAAAAATAAGGGTCATAGCTTCAGCCTTGAAGTGACTTAGGGGAAGGTGTGAGACAGAGCTTGAGGGGGAGGGGTAAAAGCATCACAGCTGATCGCAGCATTCTGACGAAATAGACAAAACAGACAGACAATAAATAGACAAAACAACTGTTGTTTGGTATTCTTTGATACAGTTTTAAGTACTACCTACTATTATAAATATCAACAATATCAGTGTAAAAATAGCAAGACTTATTAATTTGTCAATAAAGTCAGGGATAGTACCGGATAATTTAAAAATTTCTATAGTACGTCCCATTTACAAGAAAGGGGATCATTTAGCATACAATAATTATAGACCTATATCATTACTTCCCATAATTGAGAAAATTATGGAGAAGGTTATTGTGAGAAGGATATCGGAATACTTTCAAGTTTTCAACATAATTAATACATCACAATACGGTTTCCAGAAGGGTAAAAGTACTGGGGAACTTTTAACTAATTTTTCTGCTTACATTAATTCAAAACTCAATGAAAATTTTCACATAATTGCATTATTTATAGATTTTTCAAAAGCTTTTGATACTATTAACTACATACAGTATACTCATAGATTCATTAAGTTGCATAGGTATTGGTGGATCTTTGTTAAATTGCTTTCGTAGTTATTTACAATCTTGTAAAATCATAGTAAAAATTTCAAATGTATATAGTTACTCAAGAGAATTATTCAGCGGAGTGCCGCAGGGTTCAAATTTGGGTCCCTTATTGTATATTATTAAAGGTGGGCTGTCATGGTCAACAATTCGAAAACAAGTCGAAAATATTGTATATATTGTAACCAGAAGTAGAATGTCAAAAACCTGAACGCGATGCGATGTTTGGTTCAGGCGCTAGAGCCCCGCGAAGTTTGAAAAACCTGGTTGTTGTGACGTAGGTCCCACCCAACCTTTACAGGCTTTTACGGCTGAGTTGGGTGTGAATGACGCGTTTCCCACCCCCTATCCATTTTCATTGTGCTGTAACTTCGTTTTGGAATATCCTACAGAGCTCTGGTTTTCGCCGCTGTGATTGCATGCCTAATGTCATCATGTTTTTTTGAATAATAAAAAATGGAGCTCAACCGTGATAGCCCACCTTTAATGTTAACCATGTTTTCAATTTATTTCATAAAGGTAAAGTGTTGAATGTATGCTGATGATACTGTAATATTAGCCGCAAATAGGAATTTAGATGAAGCACAGATAGCACTTCAAAATAATTTTAATACTTTGCTACGTTGACACATGATAAATGATAATGGATTAGTAATTAATGCTGATAAAACCAAAATTATTCATATCTGTTCTCCTTATAACATTAATAAGAATTTAACAGTAGATATTTTATGCCACAGTGTACAGTGTTTGCATTCATTGGGTGATGGGATGTGTAATACGTGTTCAACCAAAATTCAGGTAGTGAACTCACATGTAAATCTAGGATTAATTATTGATAGGCATTTCTCTTGGAGTGATCACATTAATAATTTATGTAACAGATTGCGCTTATGCAGTTATAATTTTTATAATTTATGTTCTTTTTTACCGATGAGTCTCATGAAGTTACTATATTCAGCGTTGGTCGAGTCTATTTTAGCGTACGGAATTTTAGCATGGGGAAATGCATCTGCTGTGCACCTGAATAAAATATATCAGTTGCAGTGTAAGATTTTGAAAATTATTATATCTCCAGCTACTATACAGAATAAAAATTTATCGAAGAGTATGTATTTTTCGTATTTACAATTATTAGATATTTCGGATCTTTTTGAATATAAATTAATTCTTAAACAATATTTTAGCTCAGAGTTCAAAATTCTATATGACTGTGAAGTACAAATACGGGCTAAATCGCAAGGAAAATTTAGAATACCTAAATGTATTAATAAGTATGGACAAAGACAGCTTAATTATGAAGTACCCACAATTTTTAATAATTTACCTCAAAATTTAAGAAATTTCGATACATACAATTGTATAAAAAAATAAATTAAGATGTGGTTATTTACTAGGAATGATTTTGGTTGAACGGGTATTGATCCAGTTACCTAATGATGACTAATTTTTGAATATGGATTGTTTCAATATGTATTACTTCCTTATTTCTACTAGGCTGTTAAATCTGATGTTACTTTATTGTTTACGCACAAGTGGTAATTTTTATTGTTTCTGTATGCTTATTGTTTATTTACATTATTTTGTCTCCCACAGACTAGCCTTTTGGCTATGTGGGATAGTGTGTAGATTTGTGTATTTATTGTATTGTGTATAATTGTGTGCAATAAAAAAATAAAAAAAAAAAAACTTTTTACGATTTAAGGTTTAAACGCAAGCTTGACGGTTAAACCGTAAACGTTTGAACGGTTTTTAGCTTCAGCGTTACAACGCTGACGTTGGACTATACTCCTTCCTCGGCAGAGCTACGCGCCTGTGGAATAATCTTCCGTCCCAGCTGCTTGAAAGTTTCCCGGACCACAAGCAGATGCAAGAAATATTAAACTATGTACAGTAGATTAGGCCTCGAAACTTAACTATATGACTAGTTACAGCTAGGTTTAAATCTGAGTTTATTATTGTACAGTATCTTCATAATCTTACTTCTTCAACAACCGGAAGCCTACAATGTAACATACAACTTACCTACTTTGTAATTTATTTTGTACCTTCTCCTAAGTTGAAAAATAAATCTATTTGAATTTAATTTAAATGTCCCACCCCTAGTTTCCTTCGATTAACATTCTACCAACCTCTCTCTGCTTGGTTAACATAGAGTTGAGGTAGAACGTCAGTCATGATGCCCAGCAGAGGAAGATAGAGTGCGGCCACTCTTGCGCGATATTCCGCTTCACGGTAGCGTGGGTCCACGTCGTGATGCGCCATCAGGTTGCGCACCACGTTCACTGCCTTGTTGTGCAGAGCGGTGTTACTGTAAACATTCACACATCATTTATGGGCACTGATGTATATGTAGCTGGGCTATGCTTTGGACTACATACCTAATTGTATTTTAGGAAGTTATTGAAAGGAAGTTCAGGAAGAAACGGAAAAAGGAGGAAATGGTAAATGGTAGAGTAGGAGAACTTTTTGTGGGATTCTCAGAAAATTATGCGAATTCCTAATCTTTTGTTGCATAACTTCTTATGTACACCCACGGACAATATCTGCACATTTCAGAATGGTGAATTGCATAATGTAGGTGTAGATACCACACCTAAATGGTTACTGGTAAATGTTACTTTTAAGTGGTTCGCATAATTTTAACCCAAAAAAGTATTGGCGGTCGGCATATTCTTGAAATTTTTAACATAACATACCCTAGTAAGTCCTATTAAATATGTGACATTTTCATACATATATTAGCAGTAAATATATCTCAGTATCATCTCCCCCAATGCGCAATTTTTGGGGCCACCCGGTACCGTATAATTCATAAAAGATAATTCCAAAATGTATGGTTCACTATTAATTTACTTATGACAAATGGTAACGTTATGCTGCTATACTTCAACATACTTGAGTTGCAGAACATTGGCCAGGTCCGCCAGCACGAGCCCGACGAGGAAGTGCTGCTGTCGGAACTCCAGCGAGAGTTCCGCGAACGTCATCTTGTCGGTGGTGACGAGCGTCGAGATGAACGACGACTGACTGGTTGACGACGAGATGGATGGGTTCGGCGAGGCGGGAGCGGAGCTCGGCATCAGCGGTGTGTTGAACGGGAGATTCAGCGGCACAAAGTGCTCGTGGCTGCACAGGATACGTAGGAAGTCCAACTGGAAGCAGAGCAAAGCATGTCGATAACTGCACTGTTGATTGACATTTTACACATTCAATCAGCCTATGATCGAATCGTATTTTCTGAGAATCCCACCCAAAAGTTCTCCTACTTCTACCATTGAGCATTTTCTTCCACCATGAAATTGATAATTTTTAGTTCAGGTAGCACATTTGTTTTGTTTGTGCACTTTTCATTACATAGATAATGCCAAATTATTTACTGAACCAGACTTTGATTGTATTGTATTGTATTGTATTTATTATCTTCCCGTAGATCAGTACAGTATACAGATATGGGCATCGTCAGAGCTATTTACAAATATATATATACACATGAAAATATTTACATGGACATATTTACAGATCACTTTTTAAAAATATAACAACAATAGTATAAAATTAGAATAATAGTAATTAACATAAGGTGGTGATAATTGTAAATAAATCAGATTAAGACAAGTCTATTCTATTCTATTCTACTACAGACTGAGCAAACTGATGATGAGCTACAATGGAATTATAAGGATAGGTACTCATTTTGTAGAAAGGATTTTGAGTGAGGTAGGTTTTCAGGATGAGGTTGAACGAGGTGAGGGTTGGTGAATTGGCAATAGATTGAGGGAGTTTATTGTAGATGACGGTGCATAGGTAGTGTGGGCTGGCGGTGTACGAAGCTTTAGAGTAAGAGGGCGTGCGAATAGAGTTCTGGCTCCTGGTGGAGTGGTTGTGAATGGAAGAGTTGAGGGGAAATTGTTCGGGATGTGTTCGCACAAAGGTGGCTGCGATTTGGATTAGAGTGGAAGTTAGGGTAAGGATTCGGAGCTGAACGAAGTGAGGCTTCGCGGATTGCCGACGGGAGACGCCTGCCATGATACGAATGGCCTGTTTTTGACGGATGAAAATCGATTTGAGGCAGAGGAAGAACCCCAGAAGAGTAGACCATAGGAAAGATGTGAGTGGAGATGAGCATGGTAGACTAAGGATAGGGAGTGGGGACTGACGATTGATTTGAGGCGACGGAGAAGGAAGCAGCAGCTTTGTATCTTTGAGAAAGTGTGCTGTATATGAAGAGACCAGTCCAAAGAGGGGTTGAGGTGGATGCCTAGGAACTTGACGGATGGATACTTCAGGAACACATAATTTTGTTACATTCTGTAAGAAACAACACTTTCCTAAACTTAAAATCAAACATAATATAATTTTAGAGCTGTTAATTAATTTTAACCTTAATTTTCAGTTTAAGTTATTATTTGATATCAATTGTAATACTAATTAACAAATCAGTAGTCTACTCTCAATTTGCAAAATGGATGCAGTAATGAAGTCCAGAACTAATAATAGGAATGCATCTCTGGCTTACCATGCTTCACACGTACATTCATTTCCATCGACCCTCCGTCATTATCTTTCCATAAGCATTCACAAATCAGTAGTTGAAATCCTTCTCATTGTACGGCAGAAAACATGTGTGGAGTTACCTTGAGGGCAGCCAGAGAACTCGAATCAGTGAGAGAGGACATCTTGTCAGATAACTGTTTGCAGTGACCCTTGATCAAGCTCAAGATGAAACCTCGGTCCATGACGGACAGCAGATCGAAGAAGAAGAAAGCCAAGCTGCAGTTCAGGCTCTGACTCAACTGAAAACAACAATAATATTAATTAGTTTAGTTTTATAGATACAAATAAGACTCATACATTAACACAAAAATAAACAATAAACAATTAACTCAATCAAAAGTTGTATTACATTTTACTTCTTCAAGTAGTTAACAGCAATCTGTTTTGCTGAAACAAAATCTAGACAAAAACTGAACAATGCCCAACCCAATAGCAATAGAAGTAGTAGTAAAGTAGATCTATTGCAGTAGATCAGTAGATGCATTCGACTGTGATCACCTGTGATACCTGTGATCACCTGAGATGCAACTGTGATACAGTTGCAATATTGGCAGTAGATCATGCTGCCAATAGAGTAGTAGAGTATGCTGAGTTTGCATATTTAAGATAAAATTAAATACAAGTAGTAATGCAGAAATTCCAATCTTGAAATCAGGACTGTATAAAGGGCCTGCAGCAGTTTATTTCATTGTAAAGCAAGCAAATTATTAAGAGACTTTCCCATACAAAACAATTACTTTTTTGTTTAATCAATGACTGAAAAGTGCGGAGAGTTATGTTAATAACAAGTAGGTTACGAGCATTTGTCATACAAACCTTGGCATCACTGTCGCAGCGAGCAATCATCTCGGCGGTAATCGCCGATGCCAAGGTCGCAATATCATCGCAGAATTGGTAACTGAAGCGAGTCTTGCGTGGGGAATCCAACGCCAATGTCAGGGCGAGATCTTCGGTGATGCTGCGTACTATCAGTTCCAAGAGCAACCAAGCGTTGCCCATGGCCAACTCTCGAGCGGCACCGGTGGCAACGACCCACTGCAAGGCTAGTTCCTCGTGGACCAGCTTCAGAGATTGCGAAGGGTATGAGAGATTCTCTTGTTGTGTGCCTAGAAATATTGCAGACAAACATTTATATGTATATATGTATATACAATGGACTAGATTTATTGACTGTGGGTTTAATTGCAGTACAAAACTATGTGATAATAAAACACATATACACATGTCCAGCCACAAGTAAATGTTACTAGCAAAGCAATATTCCTGGGTAGATCAGTGAATATAAATAATTGTATCTACAGTTGAAAGAATTGCAACTAATAGTCTCGATGTTAACAAAGAACCTATTACCAAATTATTACCCAAATTTGCTGTTGCAACTACAAATGAATTTAAAAAGTCTCAGTCAAAGTGGAGAAAGATATAGTATCTACTCAGACATGGAGGATTTTTAATGTAAATTGCAGATTTCTATTCATAGGAATGAAAACTGACAAAGTTTAAACCCGGACTCTATATACCTGATTGCGTGCACATTAAGCCTAAATTTCAGAGTAAAACATGCAGACACCACACAAATGTGAGTTTGAGTTAATGATTGTGATGGTCTAAAACAGCGGTTGCCAACCGGTGGTCCGCAGACCACTGGTGGTCCGCGAGAAAATTTTGGTGGTCCGCAGATGAATTTGGAAGTTTACTTTTAAGTTTCCATGCAAATTTAATTTAGAAAAATGGCAATTCAATACAATTAATGTACTGAATTGTACTGTTTCAATACGTAATAAATAATGCCTTTACAAAGTATCTACCTACCTAGTACTAATAAGTATTCACTATATTAGCTCCATAATGAAAATAACATCGGTTTCAAGGATTTTTCCAATACCTGTAAGAGTCATTTTACACGCTCTTTCAGGAAAAAAAGTTGGCTGAAATAGTGTAGAAACGCGCCAAATGACTTCCTGAAAACCAAAAATTTCCGGGGCTAAGCCAAGAAGGTTTAAATGGTATGCTGGAGGGGCCCGTTTTATGAGTCCAGCCCGGTCTACCCTGCTTGGCGTACGCGCGCTATGACGCTACCCCTCAAACGCCTCCCCTCACACGCCTCGGCTCACGCGGCCATCTGGCCGAGCAATGAAAGGCAAGAAGACGCGTAGGCGTATGAAATCCATGGAGTTGTAAACGAAACAGCTGAGCAATTATTTAACTATGTTATGGTACAATTACTTTGTGGCAAATTTGGATTATTGCTTGAATATCATATGTACTTGTCGTTTAATGAATAATAATGTTTATTTATTGGATGCCAAGAAACGAAAGTACCTAGCATATCGTTTTAGTGGTCATAAGTTTTCGTATTAGTAAGGATTTTCTGTTTCAAAATATTACGAGTTTATAACGCGTTATCAACTTCAAATTACGTCAAAATATTACTTGAATAATTATGATTCTACGTTTCAGTTGGTTTCAGTATACAAAATATTATAAACTATACGAAAAATAATATAATCGCCTTTTCCTTTTCATTAATTATGATAATTATCATATAATAGCATTCGGGTGATGGAACGTAGGAAATTGAGAAGAGATGTATTACTATAATTGGTTTTCCATTTACACGTGATAAGAAACATTACAGGAATTTTATTTTATTTTGATTGCCCATGGAACTAAAATTTGACACAAATTATTCATAGATAAGCACCTTGATTTGCAGCACCGGCAAATAGACCTAGCTTTACTAAATAAATACAAATTAATTCGATAATAATTCACAACTTCATAATTATTTCCATCTCGTTAACATTCAAGAAAATGTATCTAAAATAAAAGCAAAATGCAACCTGCATTAAAGAAAAGAAAAGAATCTCAAGTGAATTTGTATTAGTTACCTATACAAACTAAATTACCTATCAGGAATGAACTAAAATTTGACACAAATTATTTTATTTCATTCATAGATAAGCACCTTGATTTGAAGCACCGGCAAATAGACCTAGCTTTACTAAATACAAATTAATTCAATAATATTTCACAAGTTCTTCATAATCAAATTTCCATCTTGTTAACATTCAAGAAAATTGATATAAAAGCAAAATGCAACCTGCATTAAATACAATAAAATAATCCGAAGTGAATTTGTATTAATTACCTATACAAACTAAATTACCTATCAGGAATGAGCTAACATTTGACACAAATTATTTTATTTCATTCATAGATAAGCACCTTGATTTGCAACACCGGCAAATAGACCTAGCTTTACTAAATACAAATCAATTCTAAAATAATTCACAACTTCATAATCATTTCCATCTCGTTAACATTCAAGAAAATTGATCTAAAATAAGAGCAAAATACAACCTGCATTAAAGAAAATAAAATAATCTCAAGTGAATTAGTAACTAGTAACTACATCACACGTATTCACACACCTACGCGAGTGCTCCGACCGGCTACCTAGTGAGAGGCAAAGATGAGAGGCAATGCGCGGGGTGCCTTTCACAGCATGGCTGACTCGACAAGGGTGGGGGTAACCTTAACAAAGCGCTGCGTCAACCCTCGCCGCTTTTTTCCTCTCCAGCTTACCATTTTAAACCTTCTTGGGCTAAGCGCCCCGGACCCGCTTAACGCTGGGGGGCCCTCCCCCCAGACCCCCTATTGTCTCCCTCACCAATCGTATTTCCCGTCTTATGTCTTTTACGCGCCTAAGTGGTCCACGGGATATAAAATTTTCATATAAGTGGTCCGCGAGGTCCAAAAGGTTGGCGACCGCTGGTCTAAAACATAGTTTAACACCACAAACAAACATGATGCACTGTATTTGCTCTTGTTAAAAGTGTTCAGTAGAGGTCTTGAAAGATGCAGAGTTACTTGGGAAGTTGGGATATACATGTGAAACTTGCAGAGAAAATGACCCACCAAACACACACTTACACAACCAATCATGATAGAAATTTTCTTTCCCAGCATGCGGCATGTACTGCATATAGGTAGATACTATGTTCGACTGGTATCCATCAACAAATTTTTAAAATGTCTTAGTAATCGGATCTATTCCACTTTAATCAACACAAATCAATTAGAATTGGGAATATAAGAATACAACAAAATAAAAGTGTATACGAAGCCCAACAACACATTAGAATGTGAATAAAAAAACAGAAAAAACAGAAAAAAATAAACTAAAAAAATTGGTAAAAAAATCAACTTACCATCATCATTCATCTCATCTGCAGCATAAAGACAAGGAAACAATTGATCATACTAATTATAATTTCCCAGAATCACACTTGATTTCATTCATTAAATTCATTTTATGTTTGCATGGAATGCGCTTTTTTAAAATTGAATGATTCAAAATAGGTGTGCGTTTAATGTAAATATATATGGGAGCGTCTCATATTCAAGTACACCCACTTCCAATAGTTCCTATACCGGTTTACCATATACCAACATGGGGATTTGGCTGGCTTCTTTTGACGCTGACCCTACCTACATATTATGGTACGCATGTTAATGGAATCAGTAACGGCAATGCGATGCAACAATGTCTAATTCTAATGGCAACTGTATATGAGTTGAGTACTGTGTCCAGACACTGACCTGTTCTCATACTGCACGTTCTGTCCAGACCCCGACTGATCGAGTCCACTTCTTGGTCCATGCCGAGGATCGCGTGCATATCCGGGTTGCTGGTGCTCCTGCACAAAGTAAACCAACGTTGATTGAAGAATCATAGAAGTACGTTCATTTTCATAATTTTATTTCGGAAAACCTAATTATGAAGTACCATCTTAGATGGGTATCAAACAATTGTGCAAAATGTAAACACACAATTTTGTCACTACGACAGAACAATGATTGATAATATCATCATAATATGTAATTACTTGATAATATTAAAGAGAAAATTTTAGTTCAAGGTCATTTGATATGGTGCAATTTTGAGTAGGTAGCTAGTTTTGAGAAATATAAATTACATAGGTAGTCCACAAATTGCTTATAGTTTTAGCAAATGCATGTCAGGGCGCATAGACCTGGATTTTTTTTAAATTTTAACTTGATTTCAATCATTTTGTTAAGTTTTTGACATGATCTGTCTCTTTTTTTAATTTTTTTATCACATATAATTTTAAATGTGCTGATTTCTTAGATGATGACCTAATTACGAGAAAGTCCCCCCCCCCCTGCGTACGACCTTGCAAATTTGTGCCTCTGCTCGACATGGTTTTGAGAGTCTTTTTTATCCTCACCGGATGTGCGACACTCGGGTTGAAGGCAGCGAAGTGGATCGGGCATTGAATCCAGGCCGGGTGTTGACTAGGTTGCCGCCACTTCTCGGCAGGGTGCACTGATACTTGAGGTACGAGGTGAGAAGCGAATGGCGCTCGTGGAATTCAGTGCTCACGTCAGGCAGAGACTGGAACAAAGACACGAAATGAGTAAGATTGAACACACAATAGAATAACTAACGTAACAAGAGACAGCATGCAGTTAAATAGTTTACCAAAGCCATTTCAATCATGTTCTAATTAAATTCAATGTGATCCAATAAATTGTGTGCTTTAATGAGAATACTTGTAAGAAACTGCAAACAGATGTAATCTTTCAAACCTCAAACTCCATTTCAGAACACCAATTTTGGGATTTATGACTAAAAAATAAAACCAAGTGCTCTGTTGGTGCTTTAAAATTTTATAATTTTTAGATTTAGATTAGATTTTAGATTTTGTTTATTTGCTTTCATATACACTCTTACATAATATACATGTGTTAACATATACGAGTTTTTGAAAGTCGTCAAATATAGTAGGGCAGGTGAGCAAAGTATATACACATTATACACTGAAATCAAAGTATTCCTTCACAGAATAAAAACATTGATCCATTAAAAATTCCTTTAAGACTCTCTTAAAGCTATTCCTATCTTTAACAATTTTAATACATAGAGGCAGTTTATTAAAAATTAAAACACCTGAATGGACTGGATCATAATCCGTTATTTTTCTAGAGTAAAATGTCCTGTGGAGATTGTCATTTTGTCTAGTATTGCGTGCATGAACACTGTGGTTACATTTATAATAATCAGGGTTGTCAAAGACAAATAAAAGAATTTCTAAGCTTGTTAGGATTATTCATGGTGCTCAGAATTATGAAGTGTATTTCCATTAACTGTTTCTAGCATAAAAAGTAAAAACTAAGTTATGTGGGTATAGTTAAAATTAGTTCTATATGAATATGACACTTGTCCAAAAACTTAGACTAGGTAGGTACTTCGAGATTTAATATTTCTTGTCTCAATGACATTCTCACATTTAAAGCTTATAAGAATATCCACACTTTAATAAAAAAAATGACACTCGAACATTATGAGGAATTAAAATATATAATACATTTTTTTCAGTCCATTAAAGCTTTTCTTCACCAGCGTCTAGTTCTCTACCTTCATACCTTCTACTTCTCTTCTACTACTACTTCTACCCACTTCTCCAGTCTTTCCCACACATTCGCAACTACCAAATCTCTAGTTTATATTCCATTCTAATTTTTAAGCTCCTGATCGTATCACTCTTTTCTTATTTATGGAGCTAACCGACAATCAACAACATGACCGAGTCATAAAATTGAAAGCAATTACAATTGATAAAAATTCACTACTGATCAATGGTAAAACAAACAATTGCTATTCATTCAATGCCATAACCCGAAAACAAGAGTAAATAGCCATAAACAGAATAACCATGTGTCCACACACAGGGACTCGTAACCTAATTGTACTCACCGAGACGTTTCTGACAAGTGTCGTCAACGCAGCAAATGTTGTCTGGCTGATGTTCATCGGCAGACCAAGAATCGGCGCTGGTTTCACCAGCAATGCAATCAACTTGTCGAGAACCAGTGGCAGAAACTTCACAAGTGGCTCCGATTTAGCATGTGACAGTTCCGCCAGACTGCAACACAAGTGCGGTTAGAACAATCAAATTAGTTAAAATAATATTTTTTCTGAAGTCAGAAGAAGAAAGGCACAAATGCATACGTCATCAATATGCGTTGATGCATATATTAGGGATGTATTTTTAACTGGAATGAACAGAACAAGTAAAAATGCTTGCAGTACCTAGGTACTTAATTTGACAGATTGACAGATAACTTGCATCATATATATTATTAGAGGATAAAGTAATGTTGTAATACAAGTTACTAGTTTTTCAACCTGTACTTCAGATAACACGATCGATAACTGTACCTAAAAATGTTGCAGTTCTAAAACCTGACAGAAAAGTATTCCAACATTTGCGCAGCAGTTGCCAAAATCTACCTAGCTCAAGTCAAAGTGATAGCTGATGGCTATATTAATTTACAAATCACAGCTAGAGAAACACCAGATCTACTGAAGGGGCATGGGTATCTGTATAACTACTTACCCAAAATTAAACAGTGAAGATTGTAGCAGCATTACCATTTATAATGTTATACAGTTTCAACAATATTTTGGGCAGATACCTTTCTCTGAGGATTTAATTCTACCGCTTCCTCACAACAAAACAAGTCAAATAGAAAGTGTTTCAACTTATTTAGAATTAAAACAACAAGAGCAATTATCAAACAGAACATCATTTTGTGACTGTTTCTTCTCTGAGCTCAAGTGTCATTTGCAACAGCTTGTCAACCCTTCTACTTCTGCCACCAGTCTACAACCTCCCCTCCACTCCCCTCCACCAACCAACATTTTAGAGTAGGAAGTAGGTAGGTAGGTAGGTACCCCTCAAGAAACTCTGAGGATTCAGTATTGAATATAGTAGGTAGTGCACACAGTTTATTCTGATAATGATAACACATAAACAACATTCTACACCTGGCACCTGTTGCAAAACCAGAATATTGAAAGATAACTAGGTAAACTCAATAAAGCTACAGAACAATTCTATTAAAATATTGTTTGAATACTATATTTTCATGATATGATTTCAATAATAGAGTCAATCTGTCCTGTCCTACATACCTATACATATTAATATACGTCTACTGCTAGCATTACAGTAGACAGTAGACACCTAAATTATGTTTACGCACTATGATTAAATTGTTGTTTTAATATTTGTAATGTGTTTAATGTAAAAAATCATAAGTCAGCAAAAAGAAATTTAACAAGTTACCTACCTACTATTTTTTTTCTCGAATAGGTACCTATCTACCTACTACTTAACTTGACAACTTGGTTTGCTGATGTAATTAATACCTACCTACAGAAGTACGTAGGTATAACAATAATAATCATACAAAGTTTGAAAAATATAAAAAAAATGAGTAGTAGTAATCGATTAATCACTAACTTTTGATGTGATGGAAGAGAAGATTTTGTTTCAAACTAGACTGGTTCAGGAAATGTTGTACGCTGGAGGAGAAACTGGCTATGCCCATAATGTCAAGCTTAGACTTAGTTATTTGAGTTAATCTAATTGATCATCATATTTTCTCATGTTATCACGTCACCATATGTTATTTCTGAACACACCGGAGACTTGAAAAATGTATCTCTTATAAAGCGATAATTTTTTAAATTATTAAAAACAAGTTTTTGACAAAAGTTGACTGAGACAGTATCTCCTCCAAGCCCACGATGTATTTAAAAATTACACGTAATAAAATATAACCCAGCCCTCTAGAATGATAGGGAGAAAAGCTAAACGGAATGCTTAAGCAGCCGATCAGATCACTGAATGGTCAAAATTGAGACTAATGATCAAAATCATTATCATTAAATTATCATTAAAAATCATTAAATGATCTGCTATATAAATTTGGGTTAGCAACTGTAGGTGCCAAATATATGAAAATCGAGAAGCTCACCGACAACTCATCGGTTGATTTGTAATAGAACAAGAACAACCCTTCTGAAAAGTGTGTTGCCGATTGAAATGGTGTAAAAATATGTCATGTCAAGTTGCCGTCATTAATTAACAAAGCTGATAACAATTTGTAGCATGATGCTTGCAGTTAATTTGTGAAAACACATGCAGAGGAGGAACCGTTCCCATTCTAATGCATTAGTCTTCCAAATAATATCTAACAGCATACCTTTTCTTGATGCGCTTTTCCATGTTTGCCTCACCAATACGTTGGGGAATGTTACCGCTCTCCACGATTGTGCAGATATTCAAAAACTTGTCCAAGTATTGATCCTAACAACACAAAAATATACAAAATTCAGCAAGTATTCACAAGGATGAAAGAAAAGAAAATGACAAATGCACTTTGCAATTAAGATGTAACTAGTAATGATGAATAGCTTCATAATTTGTCACTTCATGATATGAGATTTGTTTAGTTTCCAAGAAGCCATTACCTGAGTATGGACGGAAGAAGCCGGCCTGAGATTCACCACAAAAATGGACTTGTGATTGTCGACCCACTTGGTCCCGGGGAGCAAGACGTCGGGTGGGATGTAGGAGTAGTTGGCTGGCGGTGGTTCCGACATCACTGGTAAACACAGCTCCCCACTCTGCAGGCGGCCATCGCGGAACAACGCCAGCCACTGAAACACAGGTCAAGGTCAACGCTCAATTCGCTTACGATATCACAAATGGAATGGAAGCTGTAGAGCTACAAAAAGAATAAATGCCAGTTTCACTGTGTGTGTGTGCAAAGTTCATAAAGCCACATACGATTTTTATTGAAATTATCAATTGTAACGCAAATTACATAGTTCTGTGCCTCAGACGTAGAAGACCCGGAGTGCATTACTATGATTTTGCATATATACTAGGAAAACGCTCAGTGTAACGCGTTGATGAGCGAGCACAGAACATGCAACATCCCCAATCACGATAAACGACACGGCACAAGACGATTTTCTCTGCATCTTTACAATCTCCATAAATACTCTGGATGAATATCAGATCCATTGTGTCGTGACTTTCCTAAGTCAAAGTTTTTGCAGCTTTTGACAACCCATACTAAACTCGTAAAATTACATTAAATACTTGACTGATTGGGCTTAACATGTGTAAAATTTTAGATAATGTTGGTCTTGATCACCATGCAAAATGTGAACTTAATCGGAACATTTTGATTGTCGACCAATCAGAAGATATTATTTAAACTTAAAACCAATTGGAGGATTTGGCCTTCGTACTGCCAAAAATAATTAGTACTGCATCCGATTTGATATGCGCTAGTTTTACTGTAAATTGTGGACCGCTTGGCTGCTCTACAGGCCTTGGAGTAGAAGCTAAAGAAGGCAGGGCATGAAAATGTAGTTTACATTTTACAAATATTTCAAGATTATGGAATAAAATGTCCCTAAAATGACAAAACTTTTGAAAATAACGACAGATTAGACTGAAAATTGGCAAAAATACCTTAAATGTTAGTACCAATGACCATGCGAAGTTTTAAGTTGGTCGGTCAATCGGTTCTAGTTTAAATTTCAAAAATCACATGAAAAATAGTTTTAAATTTTAACCAATGGGAGGATTTGGCTGAAACTTTGTATGATTGGGTAAAATGTTGGTTGTAATGTTTTTGCTAAATTTCAAATTGATCGGAGCAACCAATCGAAAGATAATTTTTTTTAAAACTTGAACCAATCACAGGAGCCCGTTCAAAAACAACCCAGGGACCGCATAGATTACGTTAGCATGTGTGCAAAGTTTGAGATCGATTGAATGTGCGGTTTGACCTGGGCTGTGACCACAAAAAAAAAACATACAAACAAACAAAAAAACAAACACACAGAGAAAGTGCCTTAGGAGTACCGTGGTGACGCTCGCTCAACTATTGGAGTCATGTATGCAAGGTCTATCAATTACAATTTGACTGAAGTCCACAAATCCAAATATATTGAAGTATTCTCTTAAAAAATTATGGGTTTCGCAATTTACAAATGTTATGAGATGGATGCAGAATAACTGGTTTTGAGCTCGCCTCAGGAATCATTGAAATGCTTCTAACTCCGAGGCACAGGTCTACAATTGACCAGGACTATGCAGGACTTCACTGGTTGGTGTAAGAGCCACCATGAAGACAAGTCATGCTCTCGCACGGTGTCAAACTGTCACTCTTGGTGAAGCTCCCGTAGTCGACAAAATCTCAACGAAATGTCTGTGTGGTTTATCGTTAAGAGGTTTTAAAGGGTCGACTCTAACTCTATACATCATCCCTTATGAATGAAAGCTACTCACAGTGTAGCCGATGGGTGTCTCCACTGTTGGCTGATCCACTTTCCGCTGGCAACTGATGTGGTAGAAGGTGAAGAAGAGATGATGCTCGTCTCCCAAGTTAGCAGGAAGCTTTATCTTGATCTCATCGTGGAAGTTCGGGCATCTGTGAGAGAGAAATCATTTCAATTATGTCAATCATTCAAATTTCTGAAACTGACAGCCACAGTCTAAACACCAAGAGATGTCATGATGATAGCTTACAGGTAAACGTTACATTAGAAGTTTGTTATCAAAGCATTTAACTATTGCAAGACTTATTTCTTTACACGAGACAGAAAGCTCTTAGGTATTTATTGTACTTATGAAGTTGAAATTTGTCATACGCTCTCAAAGTCTAAACCAGGAGTGTCACTAAATCATTACGAAATCAGGAGGACAGTTAGCAGAACGATATAGAAACACAAAAATAAATGAAAATCATAATATTATTACAAAGAGGAAGATCCAGATACATATACCTAAAGAATACTGTACCTAGTACAACGAAAATAAATGTATAGAAACCCTGCATGAATAATGAATGTAAGAAAAATTGTGTAAAATCTCTTCAAAGAGGCATTCTTCATTTACAATAAACATGAATTGCATACTAACTTGTTATGATAGATGACGGTAGTGTACGCTTCCGTTGTGAACTCCAAGCACGAGGACTTGCCAAATATGACCGGCAGCGCGCTGACTTCATCTTCACCGCACATCAGCTGCACTTTCACCGTGATGTTACGCGCAGAACCTGTCGGCAGTGCACTTGTAGTAGTCTCGCCTAATTGCTATCACGTTCAATATTCCCACATGACAGTAGGGAACTTCTTGAGAGTGAAGTTTCATGAGAGATTTCAGTGAAACCTACGATCACCACACTTTACAGGGATCGGAAACTGTCTGCGTATTGTGACGTCACTCCCATAAGACTAATGCTAAATGATTGGGCCGCCGATTTGCTCTTTCTTACTTCCTGCTCTGTCTTACTTCCGGCCGGTGACCCGCGAAATTTAAAAAAGTACGCTTTTGGAGTGTTTAAATTTGATTCACACAGTTGCCGCCAGGTTTTAAAGAGCTTCTCAAACTTGCCGCTGCTAAAGATGATAGCGCATTGTCGAATATTTGAATTCTGTTCTGGCGGGAGATTAAGACATGTGTAACGAGAGCGACATCACAGCCGCTTGTTCTATGCTTGTTGTGTTCAAGGTGACCAAGCCCATGGCCAGCTAGTCAGACAGTTTCCGATCCCTGTAAAGTGTGGTGATCGTAGGTGCAACAGTACACAGAAAACTGCTGACTGCTCCGATATATACAATTCCAGGTTCAATGTTCTGCAGCTAGTTTTTTAAGTAGGTAGGTACCAGGGTATATACGATTTAAATCAGATTTATATCAATGATTTTTTAAATTAAAATCGTTGATTTAAATCAAGTTTTTTTATATCTTCCATTTCACAAGAATTTAAAAATGCCAAATGGTGCTTCATTTAGAAACTACTTTATCGACTTGATGGACTGAACCGTTGATGTTGATAACGTTGATATGTTGATAACATTAACCAACATTAATAAAGTACTTTCACAAATATTTCATTCGTCTTTTGCACTTTTTTATATATTTTTTTGATTTAAGTCAATATAAATCCAATTTTAATCAATAAAAATCTGATTTAAATCAAATTAATCAAATTAATCGATTTAAATCGATTTATATCAAATAAATCCGATTTTTTTAATTTAATTTAAAAAATCACATACCCTGGTATGTACACTCGACAATTCATAAAACGGTATTTGAAAGAAATGGATTGTCAGGAAAAAATGTGATGGCATCATCTGATGAAGTCTATGCTTACTCGTCATCTACCTCTAGTAGGTGAGCTCTGATTTCATTGATAATAACAAGGATTGATTGTCAATGAAGCTGACCAGCAGCCAATCTGTTTCGTTCAAATACCGTTTTATGAATTGTCGAGTGTACCTACACTTGGCCAAATAAAAAACGATTAGTGAACAAATTTGAATGACTGCTGGTCTAGTTCCCTAACAATCAATGCTTGTTACCTATTATCATCGAAATTATAATACATCACCTAGTACTAGAGTGAGACAAGGAGATCACTTGGACTGACTTCTGATGGTGTGATCTAACATTTTTCAGTCAATCAGCTTTATTGAGCAATCATTTTTAGTTGTGTCAAGTGTACTTATCTTCTATAGACTAATAATGATGTAGGTATACTCAAGTCACAAAAGTACTTTCGTATATCTGTCCCTCAGACACTTTTGATGGAAGTAGGTACATCAAATAATATTTTATCTAAATTTGAATATCTCAAATTTGACAATGATTAAGATACTTTAAGACTAATATTTAAATGTAAAACTCCTTAAATATTTATTTGAAGAGAGAAACATGAAATGTGAAAGATTTTCAGGAATTTATAGTTTTTACTCTAACTAGTACCTATTAAGTTTTATCACCAAAACTGAAGGTATCCCATTCCCAAAAACTACGCTGTTGTCATTACATTATCCTCGTTATACCGGGTGGTGCAAAAAAATCACTCTGATTGAGAGGTCACTATATCGAAAATATTATAGAAAGGATTCTGAAATTTGTACACATATTAGAAAACATTCCAAAATTTAATATGTGCAAGTTTCAAAAACATAACTATTGTAGGAAAAAAGTTACAGCTGTTCAAATTTGGTTATCAAAAAATTGATTATACGGAGCGCAAATAGCGCGCGTCGAGAAAACTTCCAATGGCCGGGACGCTGTTTCTTCAAAACTACGTACGAGATCAAGCTGAAAATTTCAAATTATATTAAAAATAGATTAAGATTGTTTGTGTAAAAATTTCAATCAATTTGAACTAATGAAACGAAATTCATGGAATCTTGAAGTTGAGCTTGAAAACAGAATAGTGAGACAAAATGCACTTTTATAACGTGTGTAATAAAAGTTCAGAAATAATCTAAATTTCTGATTTTACGCTTAACTTCAAGATTCAATAAATTTCGACCCATTCGTTCAAATTGATTGAAATTTTTACACAATCGATCTTAATCTAATTTCAATATAATTTTAAATTTTCAGCATGATATCGTTAAGTAGTTTTGAAGAAACAGCGTCCCGGCCATTGGAAGTTTTCTGGACGCGCGCTATTTGAGCTCCGTGTAATCAATTTTTTGACAACCAAATTTGAACAGCTGTATTTTTTTTCCTACAATAGTAATGTTTTTGAGACTTGCACATATTAAATTTTGGTATGTTTTCTAATATGTGTATAAATTTCAGAATCCTATCTATAATAGTTTCGATAAAGTGACCTCTCAATCAGGGTGATTTTTTTGCGTCACCCGGTATTTTATAAGTGTATCATCTATCTTGAAAGTAATTTTTCAAGTATCTTGCCCCATGTAGTATCTGAGATACTATGCTAGTATCTTGCCATCCCTGCCTATACTGGATCAGCTTTGAATGAATGAATATAATACTTTAGTGTTACCTGCACGGCTTGCGAAGTTCACCTCCTTGGGATAAATGTACATGAGGTTGCGGTACGAGTAGTGGGGATGGAACAATTCACTCGCCGGGAACTCCAGCACTTCCTTGGTCGGCCGACTGGTCTCATCTGATAACAACGAGTAATAGAACATTTCTAAATGATAGCTATCAAGACAGTCTTCAAGACATACACATGACACCTACTACTCTTTACAAGTATTGTACTGCAACTTAATTAACAACCATTTGATTTATCAATTTTTAATACAATGTTTCCAATGAATTTTGGTACATATTATTTGTAATTTTAAAATATACATTTTAAAACAAAGATATTTTTAGATACCTACCTACTACTTACTTACATTCATATGTATCTGACATCGGTTTAGTAATGGATTCAACTGCATAATATACATCACAATGCCTCTCATACTCATATTAATTAATTATAATCAAATCAATCAGGTAAGTAGTTAAATTTGAACAAACTAACTCAACATGATAAATCATGAAATATTGAAATAATAAATCTAACTCCCCCTGTCTGTATCGAGGTTAAGATCGAGACTTAGTGTTTTGATATAGAATGTAGAAAATCTATTTGTTTTATATTGGATACTAGTAAATGAGTTAGCATTTAGCAGGTATGAATTACCAATATTTGGTCAGTAGAATGTAAGTACTAAATTAGTTAACACATTCTAAATCTTGGTTTCAGATAATCGCAGAAGTTGAAAAAAATGTCTACAAAATAATAGTATAAGTATAATAGTGTTTAATGACGCGTCGACAGCAAGTTCATTTTGCGCACATTAAGATTTTGTTAACTTTGTTGAAATCTAGGGAGGACCAGGGAGGGGTCAACCTAACAGGCCCGATCCGGGGGAGTCTGAAACTGGTGGGAAAGCCAGTTCAGAATATTCGGGCCAGTGGGACACGATTTCAGGGGGATCACCATCTCCAGGGGGGAGACCGGCTCGAGGGGCCTGCGAATGTGGGGAGGGCATGGGGCTAGGTCGACCCTAGACTGTACTTAGTTGGGACCAAACTCGTAATGTGAGGCGGCCCCTTAAGCCCCACCACCGCGTCAAAGTAGTAGTCCATTGGTGAGGCAAATGTCTACCATCTCTCCATTATATACTCATTTAATTAAGTTGACAGAATATAGTATTTCAATTTCATAGCAATTTTTTGGAATTTATGTCTACATCACAATTTTGGCCCAGATGAAAAAAGTCTAGTGCCATAAAGAAACTAGAGGAAATCATAATAATGTTGATCTATAAATTGTCCACGCTACCTACTTGATATAGCAAAACAAATAAAAATCAGATCTGGCTAACCAGAATAGCAAGAATAATGATCAGAATAACCAAACTTGTAAATAAAAATTACCTGGAAACGGGTTGAGCTTCTCGAGCTCCGGAGTCAGGGAATATTTGTGTATGTCCGGACACGGAGATATGTCCAGCTTTAATGTTCCATTGATAACTTTAAGCTTCTTCATACCAGTCGATGTGCGCTTTAACTCTTGCAAGAATTTGTAGAGGTCGTCATCTTTCAGCCGCTCACTCTCCTAAAACCACGCCTCGCATTAAGTTAGAAGAACTGAGGAGTAGGAATACTAAGACAGAAGGTGGAGAAGCAACTTGCAAAGAAAACAGTAAAGGCTGCGACTAAGACGTTTCTAAATGGAGGAAGATGAGGAAAGAGAGATAAGGTTTACAGTAAGTGAAAAGTAAGAATAATGAATGAATGAGGAGGCAGATAAATAATCAACAATGGCTAGCCAGTAAATAATAGTATAGCCAATGACAATAGCAGAATATGACCATGTCTCAACATTAGTTCAAATATAAGAGTTGACAAGTTCTAGAAATTAGTTATTAATACTGTCAACTCATTATATTTGTGTCTGTTACTTACATAAATCATACATTATTTATAGTTATAGTTTTATAATTTTTAATATTGGTTTGAAATAATATAAACTGATATATACAAATCTGAAAAAAAACGCGAACACAAAGCAGTCCGTGGTGTAAGTAAATGTTTATTTTATTGATAGTGTATAAATATTTATAATAACACAATAGGTACATATAAAACATTTTTAAATTCTGGTTTTCATTTTACACTTGTAGGCCCCATGAAAATACGTGATGTGCTCTAGTTTGCACAGGATTGAGCGATGCGACAACTATACCTGCTTGAAGAAGCTCTGAATGGTAAGTGTGACGGGGCGGAAAGAATCAAAGCTGGAGCCAACGTCTTCCGGTGACCAGCTACGTTGCTTCTCCTGATTGGTCCGACGTTCTAGTGAGCCACGTCGTGTCAGTGAGCCCATGTCGCTGGCTCGTTTACGCAGTTGCTCAAGGCTGCTTGTGCTAGACTTGCGATCTGAAAAACAATTTATACAATAATATAAACAAATCAATAATCCTCAATAAGTGGTCTAAATAGTAAATATATACACAAAAAATTCTCACAAATCCTTATGTGGAATTGAACGATTAAGATTGAGACAAAACTATGACCTTAACAAATGAAGAGTTAATGTAGCTACAAGTCTAGGAGGTTCTGAAAAATCCCCTATGCTTAATGGATTCTTTCCATAATTTCTAATCTTTTTTCTAGGTACTAAAATCAAATCACAAGCTTGCATATTTTTATATGAAATCAACGCACCAAGACTGTTTGATCCTGTGCTGTCCTTGTCGGAAGAAGTGTCTCTTTCCAGAGTGTTTACTCCGTGGACCACATTCATCAAGTGAATCGCGGTCCAAGCAAACGGCATCCGATACTTCCCCAATCGGTCGCAAGCTGCGGTAGCATTTGCCTTCACTTTGTCCACATTCTGGAAACATCAAACAAAGGTTTCGTATATAATATCAATTTCCTACATCGCTTAATGATCATTAATCACTTAGATTACGTGGCATTTAGTTTAGACAAAAAAAATGAAGGGTACGTACAGGGAAAGAATGCTACGAGTCTATTTATTGAAAAAATGAGTTTAAGGTGTAATCTTACAGTGATTTTTATGAGCTTACAGAATATACCCTCGGTTTTTAGAAAATCTTGAACTCTTGAAATCTTGAAACTCCACAAAGTCTAGAAAAACGCAATTGAAATATCGATTTGTATGGAAGATAGATATAAATTTCAACATAAAACTTCGTTTATCTCAGTTTCATTCAGATGTGACTCATAGCTTTCTTTCCATGTAGGTACCCTTCAAATGTGCAATCTTAGGAACAATTTCTTTTCAATTTGCAGTTGACATTTAATAGCGTTGCCACAGCTGAGGTCAACAATAGAGAATGTGACAAATACTGATTTGAATTTTTAAATACAGAACAAATTTCTTACAAAGTAATTGTCAACATGGCTCATAATATAAAATGCACTGATCCAATACCTTATCTTCCTTGATGTACGGTTCACAGCAATCATTAATATCTCCTTGCAAGACTTTCTCCAGCTTGATGACCAGGAAGAGGTCTGACGTTGGTTGTGAGATGTCAAATACACACGTCCTACTCAGAGTGCTGACATCGCTGTATGGCACATGACCCTGTAGCATCCGCTTTAAGCCTTCAGCGTTCATGTCGAAGTAGAAGTTCTCAGAGAGCTTCTTACGTTCCTTGCAATCATAGAGAGCCATCGATGCAAATATCGGTTCCACTTCCAGCGACAATCTAAATAAAGAGAAAACATGAGCACATTCACAGCCTAGCATCTCACACAACTAGATAGAAAATATTCCTGAAAGAATGTGCAAGTAATTTCATTCATCCCCAACATTTTTGGCACAAATTATATAAATAGTTTCTAGGCTACCTACTTTACATGACTAGTCTTACATGGATAGGTAAGGTACCCATTTCATTTGTGACATTTTAGGGATAGTATTAAAATTTAAAATCATTATGTTGACAAATTGTAAAATCAGTAAAAAAATAACAACAACAGCAATGGAACTAGCATATTAGGTAGTTAAACTTGAGGATTTTCTTAGATACAAACAAAACAAAGACACATATGTATTATACTTTCCACTTGTGATCATGAATTATAGTTTTATCAAAATGGTCAATAAAACAATGAAATCAAAAACAATCCACATGGATCCCCAGTAAATTACGTAACAATATCCTTACTTGAGCTGAATGCATTTGACAAGTAGCCGATGCCCGAGCCTCTCCGTTGGCATTTCTCCGGGCACCCTTCGTTCAATGACTTCATCGTCATCTTGCAACGAATAGAGCGAGAACAAAGCCGCTTGTCTGTCGTCTTGTCTTCTTGCGTCATTGGCCAGATCGATTGCTTCCGGAGCCACACGTTCAAGCAGCGAGGGGATCAGGGAATCAGATATCGAGTTGCGAAGGCTGAAGCTTGCCCAGCTCCCACGGAGTGTGCTGTCACTCTGAAATAATATAACAAAATAAAATAAACGTTTAACATAATTTGGAAAACAAAGGTTGCTGTTTTTACCTGGGAGATCTGAAATCAACAAAAATTGATGTTAAGTAGAATAGTTTGCAGTATGATCAAACATTTAAATTGCATAGTAAATTGTTAGCACCACAATGTAAGTATTTGTCATGATAAGAAATAACATTAGGGAGAGTCCTTCCTTCCTAACGCAAGCAAGAGAAGCCAGAGGAAAAAGATAAGAATACCTGTAAGCTGTGGTTAGAATGATAGGTAATTAAGAAAAGTTGAGAGAAGAATAACAAACAAGTCTAGATCGATTATGTTGTCTGCAAGACATAAGGTTTAGTCTTAAATGATGATAAAGTTGTGATTTAGAGAAATAGCTCAGTGCAAAGAGCACTGGCCTCCATTGTCATTCAGGAGACTCAACCTACACCATCAACTACATCAGTGGCCAGAGCTAGTCTTTGTACCTAGGTACACTTTTCTCCAGTGGCGGCTTGAACCCATAAAAACATGCAGGGCCAATCTTTTTCTCATATACCCACCACCCACTTTTAAAGGGGGTTTGGGGGCGAAGCCCCCAAGAAAATTTTTCTCAAGGTCATTCGGTTTTTCAGCACAGCAAAAATGTGAATTATTGTGAATTATTTTAGTTTTAGCTACTTTAAAACTGATTTAAATTGATTACACATTAAGGTGGCTGGATCGATCGATATCATAGTCTCAGATCTTCATAATTTTGTGTGTACTTATTGATAACCATGCCATACACAATCCCTGAAAAAATTAAACATTTCTCGTGTCTAGTTTCTGAGATAATTTGAGTTTTCTCCCCCATGTTATCTTATGGCAGCCAAGTAAAATCGTGTCATTTTTAAGCTAAAATGGAGTTCTAATCTATTTGTATCGTTAGATTTTAACAAAAAACTTTTTTTCTGGTAGACATATGGACATACTATCAGGAAAAAAATTGAAAACAATACCAACGTGTGCTATTTTAAAAGTTATTAACTAAATTCGAAATGATTTCCTATACCTCCCATGCTAAGGTTTTGATCATTCTCAAAAGACATATTGAGTGATCGCGCCACTTAACATGGGAGGTATAGGGAAATCATTACGAATTTGGTTAATAACTTTTAAAATAGCACACGTTGGTATTGTTTTCAATTTTTTTCCTGATAGTATGTCCATATGTCTACCAGAAAAAAAGTATTTTGTTAAAATCTAACGATACAAAAAGATTAGAACTCCATTTTAGCTTAAAAATGACACGATTTTACTTGGCTGCCATAAGATAACATGGGGGAGAAAACTCAAATTATCTCAGAAACTAGACACGAGAAATGTTTAATTTTTTCAGGGATTGTGTATGGCATGGTAATCAATAAGTACACACAAAATTATGAAGATCTGAGACTATGATATCGATCGATCCAGCCACCTTAATTGAAGGTAGAAAAACTGGGAAGTAATTAATTTAATTCTTTATGGAATTGTACCCTCACAATGCCGCGCAGCGAATTTTTTTTTTGGTTCTAGACGGAATTACAATGAATTTACAGGCAGGTACGATATTATTGAAGGAAAACAGAGCAGTCACTAATTTATATTAGAAATAAAATTTAAAAAAAAAATGCCGCGAAGCGAATTTTGTGAGTTTAAAATGATTGTACAGGTAGGTAGATAGGTAGCATGGTTCAATGATATTCTTCTCGATAGGTAGGTAGGTAGGTACGACATTTTTTGAAAGAAAGCAGGAAAGTCATTCAGGTATAAAAATCACATATAAAAATGCCGCGCAGCGAATTTTTTAGTTTTTGGCTTCCTATGTACGAGTTTAAAATAATTTTACATTACTATATTTTTTAAGGAAAACAGAAAGTCATTAATAATTAATTTGTATTAATAATAAAATCACACATAAAAATGCCGCGCATCAATTTTTTGGTTTTCGACTGCATTTGACAGGTACTATAATTTTAAAGGAAAACAGAAAAGTTTTTGTTTTTGGCTTCATTAGAACGGGTTCAAAATGATTTTACAGGTACTAGATTTTTGAAAGAAAAGAAAATGTCGCATTAATGAATAGAAAAAACACATAAAAATGCCGCGCAGCGAAGTGTCTGGTTTTTGGCTACCTTAGGACGGGTTTAAAATAATTTTACATTACTATATTTTTTAAGGAAAACAGAAAGTCATTAATAATTAATTTGTATTAATAATAAAATCACACATAAAAATGCCGCGCATCAATTTTTTGGTTTTCGACTGCATTTGAACAGGTACTATAATTTTAAAGGAAACCAGAAAAGTTTTTGTTTTTGGCTTCATTAGAACGGGTTCAAAATGATTTTACAGGTACTAGATTTTTGAAAGGAGAGAAAAAGTCGCATTAATGAATAGAAAAAACACATAAAAATGCCGCGCAGCGAAGTTTCTGGTTTTTGGCTACCTTAGGACGGGTTTAAAATGATTTTACATTACTCTGTGTTAAAGTGATAAAACTATGCATAAAAAAGCAACGCAGCGAAATTTTTTGTTTTGGCTACATTAGAGTGGGTTTTAAAATGATTTTACAGGTAGTACTATATTTTTGAAAGAAAAAATAAAAGTCTATAATTAATAAAAAGTAATTACGCATAAAAATGCCGCGCAGCGAATTTTTTGTTTTTTTATACCTTATAGGACGGGAATTAACAGGATTTTACATTAGCAATAAAATAACGCCTAAAAATGCCGCGCAGCGAATGTTTAGTTTTTGGCTATACCTTAGGGCGGGCTTAAAATGGGGGGTTTAATTTACATGGGTCCAAGTGGGGTAAGGAAGGTGAAGTGTGCTCAAAGTAAAAATAATATTTTCAAAATCCTTTTCAACCAATTATTTCCTGATCTCACACCAACTGGCGGGTTCAAAGGAATTTCTTCCCAAAAAGGAGGTATCACACTGGGCTGCAACTCGTGGCTGGAACCAAGTGTATTTCTCACGTAATCGTTCTGCACATGTGCAGAGACCAATTTTAGTCTTTGCACAAGCGCAATTGATAATTTGGTCCTTACGAGGGTTCCACCTACGGGTTGACCATAGTGGCAAGTGTTATACCCCCTTTTTTTTTTTTTTCAAAATACACAAGTAATTTAACCTGCCTGCAGCCTGCATGCATGCATTAGGCATGGCTGTGGCCATGTCGGCTATACCGGGCCCTGATTCTACAACTGCATTTGATAATCTTATACTTACCTACTTTCCTTTCTGGCTTACGTGAAATCGACAACATTATCACAATAAATAAAGATCACTATGCTATTTCCACCAACAGGAAACCGACTTTATAAAGGCGCCAAGTTCAATCTACCTAATGCGCGTATTCTGAAATTGTTTCATTTGAACCCACTCAATCATCAGGAACATGTACAAAGATTAGAATGTACAAAGAACTCTTTTACTATATTCAATAGACCAAAACATAAACTAGTGGCGCCCTCAAAGCGAACTAAAAAAGGGCGTGTCACTATGTGTGACCACTCTTTAGTGCGCATGTTCCAAGTCACTTAAATGTCAATCTTAATGAGTTCAGTAAAAGTTATAATTACATCGCGAAATAACAGAAATTGATGCTTACCTCAGTGTCAACATTCAAATACAATCGGCATATTTCATTTCAGCCCATATTCATACACATTCTTGTGAAAACTAGATGTCTATTCACCAACACCATTTGACATATCGCATTTTTTTATCACGGCTTTCTGAAACTTTTCTGAATGAGCTCATGCAGAAAGGGAACGGTTCAGAAGACCGTGATAAAAAATGCATTTGTCAAATGGTGATTTTGGTGAATGGACATCTAGTTTTCACAAGAATGTGTATGAATATGTGCTGAAATGAAATATGCCGATTGTATTTGAGTGTTGACACTGAGGTAAGCATCAATTTCTGTTATTTCGCGATGTAATTATAACTTTTACTGAACTATCGTTATACGATTGACATATAAGTGCCTTGACTGAATGTCACACATAGCTGGAAGAGAAAATGGCGGATTGGGCATGCGCGTTTAGTTTGTGTTTTGGTCTATTAATACATATTTACAGCTTTTATTATATTACAATTCACTTGATGTTTAATACCTTCATACCTTCATCCCACCCACCCACCCAACCACCCACCTCCTTCCGACCACCCACCCACCACCCTTTTCTACCGGGGATTGAATATGGTCAAGCCGCCACTGCTTTTCTCAGTCATAAAAGCAAACTCTCGAATAGCTCAAGTACCTGACTTCTTCTCTCTTTTCATCATCACAGAGCTAACAGTGAAAGTTTCAACAGATTAATATTTAATCTATAGTTTAACAAGTTTATATAAACATATAAACATTATATAAACTAGTTAAACTGTAGATTAAATATTAATCTGTTGAAACTTTCACTTATTGTTACAGTTGTCTAGTTTAGTTTGTCTATAGTATAGCGATTCTAGGCAAATCTTTTCATGATGAACCAATGGACATGCAGGTATTGGTTGATAGTTAAGCTCTCTGACAGATAATAACAGTTTAATGAACTGCCACCCCCTTCCACATATCTACACTATTGTCAAAGCTTAAAATATAATGCACAAATATTGCAGTAAATGTAATAAAGAATTGGTATTGGGGGCCAAAGCAAAACAACCCTTTCCCAGACACGTGCAGAAGATAAGAGAGATTTACAACCAGAGCCGAGTCAAAACACTTAGAATTACTCTTGAATTTTCACCGAATTTGCTGAAACCGTTCTCCAATGATTGCTCGCTAAGCTATACGAGTGCTCTTTAGTATAGTAACTCACTGAATCTGTTTGATCATCAAGGATCGAGCTGGTGATGCTGGCCGTGTCCGACTGTTCGGCGGCATCAATCTCGTACTCTTGGCGTATCTCCAGCATGCTCTGTGTCTCGAGGCCGCCATCTCGAGGCTTACAACTGCTCGAGTGATGTCGATACTGATTGTTCACCACCAGCCAGTCACTAGTGTAGGATCGTACCAAGTCTTTCAAGTGGGGAGACAGTTCAGCACTGGAAACAAAGTTAATTGTACATTATTTATTGTTTTACCTAGGGATGTTAATTTGCACAAAATTAATTTCGGGAAAACAGTTACAAATCTTATTTTTACTTCCTTTGGGATATTTCATCCTGCAATAGGTATATTTATTTTATTGATGATGTTGTACAGTTTCGATTAATTTACCTTCTTCTTCAGGACAAAATTCACTAAAAAATCCCTGTATCTATCAAAATTAAACAATTGTTATAGCATGTAATGTACCTTTAGTTATTGTTTAATTGTTATAGATGCATTGGATTTTCAAGTGTATGTAGTATTTTGTCTTTAAGAAGATTCTGACATAAATGAATCGAAATTGTTGACATTATCAATAAAATAAATAACAGGAGGATGAAATATCCCAATGAAAGTGAAATTAGTAAACCTGGAATTTATAAAAACTATTAGATGTACCTAGTAACCTACCTAGTTATAATTTATAAATCTATTTGTACCTATTACATTACAACAAAACTGTAATAGCCGGTACGTACTACCTAATTCTGAGTTAAATATGAGACAAAAAGGCAACTCACAATGGTTCTTCCGGAACAATTGGACGCAGTGTGCGAATCTTGCGAGGGGCAACGACAACCTCGATGTCATCTTCCGGGAAATCCAGTAGATGGGACAAAGGATCTCGATCGAGCTTTTGTTGGTGATTCTGTAGGAATTCTTCATAGTCCAATGGCTCAACAATGTCACTCAAGGATACCTAGAAGCAATAAAATAATTGTGATTTGTTAATTGCAAATAGAATTCAAGTGCCTAGTGTAGGGACACATAGTTCCGAACATATTGTTCAACATACCGTGGATGACAGCCCAGAAATAGTGCTGCCACTTTTGGTTAAATCTTTCGGAGTCGGAGCAGGGTATGAAGTGCCACATATTTGCTTACGCACGTCTGCAGCATGCTGCCTGTGAAATTGACGGACAAAACAATTATCAGTGATGTTAAATATTGTGATGTACTGCAACTAAGCTGAAGGTAGCAGGCAACTGATGAATGATGATGAAGATGATTTGGAGATGATGATGATGATGATGAAGAGAATATGTAAGAATGGATGGTGGAACTGAGCAGTCATGGCCTATTAGAAGATGCCTTCACAGCATTTGCCTCTCAACTTCAGGCAACAACGAGAAACCCTCAGTAAGGAAAGGTGGTCACGGGTACAATCAATGTAAACATGGAATACAATTTAATTTAACTAAGTACCGTAAAACGGGGTAATACTGAACACCGGGGTAATTCTGGACAACAAATAACAATTCATTAGATCAGTCTAAGTGTTGTATAATTTGGTAAAATTTGAAAAAAAAAATTTGAAAAAATAATAACAAGGAAAATGAAAAATTGAAATTGCTAGAAAATTTAATGCTCAAAAATCTTTCATATTGACCGCCAAAACTACTTTCTCAAAACTTATTTTGTGGCTGTTAAATTGTTGCTCCATCTATTGGGGAAATATACAAAGCTTCAAACATTGAAAAGATAATGTCATTGTCTGACACACAAAATTGAAACCAGAAACTCTCTTGGGGTAAATTTGAACACCCATCCATAAAATTAAAAAAATTATTGGTGATATACTTAAATAAATTTAATATTTTTCTGGCCTATTTAGACCTTGTGCTGGTGTTTTCTTTAGTTGTATTGTAAGCTTAAAAAATTATTTTTTACACATTTTCTATTTTCAGGAAATGCTCGGTTCGTATTTCAGTTATTCGTAGAGTAAGAGGACATGTTTTATATCTCATGCAGCATATTCTAGTCCAAATTTTCTGCAGGATCTAGTTGTACCTATCTTCAGATTTAACCTTAATGTACACACCCCAAGTTATTATAGAAAAACGTGAGTGTTCAGAATTACCCCGAGGCAGGGTAATTCTGAACACTGTTTTTTTTTTTTCCGGTACATGGACATTTTTTAACTCCTTTTCTTCCAGCATATCTAAGACACACCTCCAACAATACTTTTAATAAAAAAACATTACAAAATAATTATGCTCTGAAGATTTTATCCTCCAGTTATTGCAAATTTCGTTCAGCAACAATGTAACTGACTATGTAGGTACTAATGTGTTGTGACTCATTTGATGAATTTTTAAATCAATACAAACTAGGTACCTACCTACATAACGGAAAAACTACTAGGTACGAAAACAACATAAATGTTGTAATGCACAATGGCACCCGCACAACGGCTGGAGACTTCGATACCACAATTCTCGTAAGAACATCGAGGTTAAGCAACATCGAGCGGTGACCGCGTAAGTCTGGCTCGCTTGCTGACATTACGCTCTAGAGCACAGCCTTCTCGACAGTCACTTCGTTCTCTGGGTAGCTGCCTGTCGACTTCCGATTAAAGCTATGACGTCATCGGTTTCTTGCACGGTTCGGGGCGCTACTACCGGCGGGGTGGCAATAAAATGTACTACAAGGTGTATCTTTGGTTAGTACATTTTATTGCCACCCCGCCGGTAGTAGCGCCGGTCGGCAGGCAGCTACCCAGAGAACGAAGTGACTGTCGAGAAGGCTGTGCTCTAGAGAGACTGGATTGGGTTGTGACGACCCACTTCACATCACAGGCTATGGAGATCCATGTTAGCCCCCTTCGATAGGAGTGCCTATGCTAAATGACTGGGTCTAGTGGAATTGATATCACTATGTAGTTACCTAAGGCCGGGTAGGACCAACTCTGGATTAAGTTAACTCTCGAGGGTTAACCAATGAAACAAGTTGGCGCGAATTCCATAGCCAATAAGATTCACTAATTTCCACTAATCATCGAGAGTTAACTTAATCCAGAGTTGGTCCTACCCGGCCTAATGGAATTCATTACGTTAGCTACTAGTGACATTGGGGCTAGTGGAATTGGCTTCACTACAATGTGTTTCACTAGCTGTCCGGTAAGATATTTTAAATACCCCTTGTCCGAGAGAGAGGGATGGTCTTGGAAGATCGCACGATCGCACATAGCGACTGAGGGATGGACAAGAAACCGGTTATTTGCAACATTAGGGCCCACGACTGGTTGACAGCTCCTCGTGAAACGTGGTGTAGTAACGGAATTTAATTCCGGAACACTTATAGGTAACAATATTAATAGTATGTACCTACATGCATGCAACAAACCAAATAGTACTACCCACCTACTTATGGTCGGCGACAGGCCGAGTCGATAGGTACCTGTTTTAGCATGGCCGAGATGGGTCGGCCTATCAGCCTGTCATTGACTTTAGGATATAAATGGGGTTAGGTATAGTTAGTACATATTGCACTATACCTAGACTCCAGTTATTATTTAGGAAGTGCTATTTCGCTTATTTAGATGGATAATAAACTTATGTACCGGATAATACTTACTTTGACAGCTTCTGTGCGAAAGCACGGGGTTGTGATGACATAATGAATTACGAGAAAGCTTCGTAAAATCTAACACATTTTGTAACACTGTTAATAGTTTGCTATTAACAGGCGTTAATTAAGACTTGAAATCATTAGTAAATTGGAATGGCCGGTGACACACCCACTCAAACACATCCCCCCCAAAAATCCCACAACACAAATAAATCACAACACAAAACCTCACCCCTTTTCGTTGTGAGCAAAGCGATGTTTTGAGACTCTCGCTCAACGCACTTAGCGTCAAACGCTGGAACTATTGACAGCTGTTACTGACAGAATCCCAATCAAGATGGCAGCTGTCACGTTTCTCGAGTACTTCGTAGCTGGCGGCAAAGCTTCAAAATTCGAGTTGAAAAAAAGAACGTAAAGAAGATAAAAACAAAGTGGAAAAAGCGAGAACTGTTGAAACTTCTGTATCGTTATTCGGTTTAGTCTAAAAGTTGAAAAAAGTGAGACTGTGTAAGAGGAGTATGGGATTTGAATTATTTTAAAGTGGTACAATCAAAACAGCAAACAATCTAACCTGATTTTTCAGAATATTAAAATTTCAGATATCCACATCAAAAACAATTCATAACAAATTTTAAAAAGGTAACAAAATTGAAAAATAAAAAATATCTTATAAAATATATCAACAATTACAAAATCCATTACATTACAAAGGGCGTCATGACATTGTGATTAGGCCCGTCTAAAGACAATAGCGAATATATTTTGCTAATCATTTAGCACAGTTATGAAGAATTGGTTGAGCGGTTGGTTCAAATTGTCCATCATTACGTGTTTAATTTCAGTAAAATGTATGTATCTTTTTTTTACTGAGTCTTTTTTTTGTGGCTAAGTAAAGAAATGTGAGTGTAAGCAGTTTATTGTAATAATATCATTTATATTTCTTGGACAGAAGATTAGCGATCACAATTAACTATAGGTAGCTCAATTACATTATAGCTCGCATGACAAAAAATGACCGTGTTAACTGTTATTTCTAGCCGCCTTAGGATAACGTGAAGAAACAACGGATTTTCAACTTAATTTATCTTATCAATTCAGTCATCATAAAGTAGACAAGGCAAGTAATTATGAATTTTGGATGGCTTGAGTTATAGAGGGCAAAAGGGTGATCTTACTCTCCCCCCCCCCCCCCCCTCTTCCCCGAATTACATTAAGACAGAAATAATAATGAAATACGATTTTGTGTATAATACAAAAATATAAAATACGTCATAATCTGATTGATCAATTTATAATGTCCTCTTCCCGGGAAAGTGTAGTTTTCCACGTATGTCTACGTCTTTGTATGACAATACGGCTTATAATCGAGAAAAATGTTTTTAACGCGGTTATAGAGCATGTCCAAAACGCATTAAAATCAGGGGCGGATCTAGCCTCTTGTCATGGAGGGGGCGATTTTGGAAAATATGAAGGGGGTCTAGTGGTATCCCCAGCCACGGGCGTCCGCAGAATTTTTGCCAGGGGGTGGAGGTAATGCAAGGAAAACAATTGTCCCACGGACTAAGGGGGGTGTGGGGGGCGAGCCCCCCACCCTGCCCCGCAGGACGTTTTTTGGTTTTTGGACACTTTGAATCAAATTTTGAGACATTATGAGGTGTATTTTGTTGAACAATTCATTATTTTTTAAGCTTAGACACTTTGGGGTAGTGCCCCCACCTAACCCCGCAGGGTATTTTTTGGTTTGTTGACACTTCGAAATTAATTTTCTGAGTTTTTTGTTTAGAAAATGAAACTATACGTAAATAACACCACCAAATTTGTATGCTATCCTGACATCCTTGCCCCCCCCCCAGTCACCCCTGTGGACGCCCATGCTTTCATCCGCCGAAGGCAATTTTTTTCGAAATATTGAAAAAACATTTAGTTTTAAGGCACTTTTAGAGCAAAGATTAAACCTTGCCAAAAAACAAGCCATGATTACAATATTTTTGTAAATTTGACGAAATGAAAAATCAACCTGCTGATCTTAATAGAAGGTGGAGGAGGAATCATGGGGGGGGGGGCGATCGCCCCTTCCGCCCCTCCTTGGATCCGCCCCTGATTAAAATACTTTGAATTAAATAAAATGTGAAAACATTTCGCGGGCCAATACTTCTCATTGAATTGAATTGAATTGATTTGAATTGAATTGAATTGAATTGAATTGAATTGAATGCGATAATACTCATTGAATGAACTTATATTTAGCTCACTGAGTTCTGTTTGTTGTGGGTTTGTCCGTTTCGAGTTATTGTTAACTCCGACATTTTTACTTCTATTGAAAGGGAATAATCCTGTGACTAGGTTCCCCTTTACCATTCCTTTACTCTCACAAGCTCTGTTCATTCTTCAGGAATATCGAGACAAGAAACATTTCAAAACACAGTTCCACCGGTAGCCTGGCAACGATGATCTAACAATGTTTACCCTCTTCAAAGATCAAAGCTTTACTTTAAAGCTCAGATGTTTTTCTTGTAGATATTTCAAGAAAATTGCGTTGATCTTTGAGATACACCTGTGTTTTGTATCACAGCAGTTATACCTTGTCATGTTTCTTTCATGTGAAGTGATGGATTGTTGTTGTAAGAATAGTTTTAAGGGGATGGATCATCGTCTTATCGCCAATTTTGAGATATGTGACCACAGAGTTGAAGATTGATAAATTTTTAAAGCGAAAAAGTTGTAGAGATTAAATTACTCTTTGTGCATTGTTAATAATTTTTTATCTACACCATTGGAAAAAAATCTTCATAAATTTATTCCTTTTTTTCCTTTTTTCAATTCCCTTTTTTCTGGATTCCTTTTCTAAAATATGCGTACTGTTCTAAGCCAAATTATAAAAAAAAATACTTAACTCTCTAGTCTCTATCACAAAAATTACTTTGCGTTGTCTCTGTTGGAAAAGAAAAGAAAAAATTATTTATAAAAGAAATTACCCATCGGATTCTCTCCGGATTTTTTTTATTTTGAAAGGGAAAAGCATGTGATGTTTGAAGAATACAATGTCTATGCAAGTACCAAAGATATGAGTGTTTCAGAACTTCACAGATACTGAAATTCCTCGAAATATGCAACTTTCATGCGAAATACGAGGAAAACGCTCAATGTAACGCGTTGATGAGCGAGCCTTCGTTTAGCATCCGATTTGATATGCGTTTGCAAGTATCAGCTAACTGAAGCATCAAGAAGGCAGGGACGAAAATTTAGTAACATTTTTCAATTATTTCAAGATTATAGAATAATGTCCTTAAAATGACAATAAGTTTTGAAAATAACTTAGTCTTCAATGGCAAAAATACCTAAAATGTTGGTCCCAATGACCATGCGAAGTTTTAAGTTAATCGGTCAATCGGTTCTACGGTCGGTGACAGGCAAAGATGAACCTACTTTAGCATTGCCAGGTATAGGCCGGCCCATGCTAGCGCGGGTTCATCTTAAATTCAAAATTTCAATTTCAATTTCAAAAATCACAGGAAATATGGGTTTAAATTTTAACCACTTGGAGGATTTGGCTGAAACTTTCTAAGATTGGGGGCAATGTGGGTTGCAATGACTTTGCAAAATTTCAAATAGATCGGACCTACCAAACGAAAGATATTTTTTTTTAATTTGAACCAATCACAGGATCCCGTTCAAAAACGATCCCAAAGACCGCATATTGATTACGTTAGTATGTGTTCAAAATTTCATATCGATTGGTTGTGCGGTTTGACCTGGGCAGTGCAGGCAAAAAAAAACACACACACAGAGAAAGTGCCATAAGAGTACCGTGGTAACCTCGCTCAACAACCGCTCATAACTTCTCTTCTAGTATAGAACAAATTTGTCAAAAAAGTGATCAGCAATGCTGGCACTATTATTCCCTAAAACTCTGTCCCTTCAACATAATATATTCCCTTCAACGGCTTGGACACAATCTCACCAATGGCGGACTCCACTGGAAAGCAAATCGGCGGCCTTGACATTGAGCAATCTGTGAGGCAACCGGAGAGCGCAGTTTATTCAAGTATATTATTGAATTTTGTCTATAGAGATTATATACCAGGTGGCCCCAAAAAATGGTCCAACGGGCGAGACATCACTGTGGCGAAACTACTGCATATATCGGGCTGAAAAAAACACCAATTATACAAAACATACTAAGGTGTAATATATGAAAGTTTTAACAGCATAACTTTTATAGGAAAAAAGTTACAGCTGTTCGAATTTCGTTGTCGAAAAATCGTTTATACGGAGCTCAAAAATAATGCGTCCAGAAAATATCCAATGGCCAGGACGCTGTTTAACCAAAAAAGCTGACGATATCAAGCTGAAAATTGCATATGTTATTCAAAATATATTACTTTCGATTGTGTATAAATTTCAATTCATTTGAATCAATGATACGAAAGTTATGTTATCTAGAATATGCGCTTAAAAGGCAGAATACAAAAGAGATAATTTCTCAAGTTTTGTTTCACATGTTAATTTTAGAGGTGAAATTATCTTCCGAATTTCCTGTTTTTAAGATCAACTTCAAGAGGTCATAGCTTTCGTTTTACTAATTCTAATGTATTGAAATTTTTATACAATAGATAGTTATATGTTTTGAATAACATTTGAAATTTTCAGCCTGATATCATGAGTAGTGTTGAAAATAAAGGTGCCCATGCCATTGGACTTTTTCTCTTTGAGCTCCGTATAATCGATTTTTTGACAACCAAATTCGAACAGCTGATACTTTTTTCCTACAAAATAAATGTTTTTGAAACTTTCACGCATCAAACGTTGGTATGCTTTTTATAACTTGTGAAATTTTCAGACTAATATCTTAAGCAGTTTCTTCACAGCGGTGTCTCGCCCATTGGACGTTTTTATTGGGCCACCCGGTATTAGCGATCCGATCATTTCAAGCTTGATAGACAAAATAATGCCACACATGTGTCACATCACATTACATTATGACCTCTGGTACGAGCTCAAAGCTAAGTGTAAAATACGATTATTTTACGATGAATTTCATATTTATCATTTTAAAGTGGTGCCGGAGGTCTTTTGGAATCAAAATCAAATGAATGACAGTTTAACTGCGAAGTCAACAAATATAGTTACATTGAAGCTTGATTCAAGGCAGAATTACTGCTTTTATGAGCTCACCTTAATTGACATCGGGTTTTCTTTCCACCTCTGAGATGAGCAGTTACAGATGTCTCCCCTCATAGGGGGAGGGGAGATTAACACCACCCATTCAGGAAGTTTACAACACGGAAACTATAATATCAAATAAAAATACAGAATAATTGGAGAGTAAACTTACCGCCTGTTCCAGAAAGTGAGAAGGTACTTTTCCTCTTCAATTTTTTCGCTTTGGCTACTTTTTTTTACATGTCGTCGGCTTGGTACTTGTTTGTCCTATATCCGCTTTTTGCTAGTCGGAGATAATGAGGTTTAAAGATTGAATTCATTCTCACGGCAAAACTACTTAATCTATGTAACAGAAAAATATCAATTATTCTTATGGATGTCTTGAATAATATCTAGTAGTATTTTTCTACCCTGTACTCTTAATTACCCCAATATAGGGCACCCCCGTTTGGATATAGGACAAAGAAAGTTATGGGAACGAAATATTTGTTACGCATTTTGTCCTATATCCCATTTTTACGTAGTTTTTGTACAGACGGAGGTAAATTTTAACTTTTTAAGCATTTCTTCGTATTTCTAACACCCTTTTATTAAAAATTTTAATTTCAAAAATTAAATTTTTGAAAATTTTTTGTTTCTTAAAATTTAAAATTTAAAAAAACGCCGAGTAAAGAAGCAAAAGACAATGTCTACTTTCTATCACATTTGAACTAAGTTTGAGTGGGAATTAAATCTACATCAAAAGGTACCCTATTTGAGATTTTTTTTGCATTTTTGGAAATTTTTCAAAATTCCACCTAGAAGCAAATAGCTCAAATATTTAAGGTTTCTTGAACATTAGTATTTTTATGTTATGTATGTATTAAAGGTGTATCAATGAGCAATATCCAATACCTAACTCAAAATTTTCAAAAAGTGGATATAGGACAAATAAGTACTAAGCCGACGATGTTTCAAAAATATATTTTGAACATTTCTATAAAAGTAGGAAAACACAACTCAAACGATTGCTTAAAGTTTTTCTTCAGTAAAACAATGCTTCAACTGGATTATGAGATCATTTTTAATTTCCGAAAAGCACCACATGCTTCAAATTACGCTTAAATTTTATGTTAAAAAAACGCAGCTATGCGCCCTGGACCCCGCATGTGCTGAGTAGTCTCCCCCAGGACCCATTGAACTTGAAAGTGGCATACATCCTGCTGGTACCTTTTGGTCAGTCCGATCAAGAAACATCGAGACGAAGACGAGTGATTCAATAGATCAAAATAGTTACGATGACATTTGGGAAATAATCAAAAACAACCTTATTTCAGATTTTACTTCGCAGTACAGACTACAGAGTGCCTAACTAGTTTGTGTCTGTGTTTGATATCGCTTCATTTAAACTTCATTATTACTCTATATAAGTTTGAGAGCATGCGAGATCGTTGAACGTAAAGTTTCAACGATAATTAGATTTAATACAACTTAGAGTGGTGATCGTGGACGTCGGCAGGAAGTGCAAGGGGACTCCATTCAACTCCCCCCCCCCCCCCCCCCCCCCGCCCCACCACAATTAAATAGAACTGCAATGGTTTTCATCAATAACACTTCAAACTCAAGCCAAGAATATTATTTTACCCGACTTTATTGTATGGGATTTCTACCTACCTTGTAATACAAAGTGAGCATTTTTACACCCCAAAATGTTATCTCCATTGTAAGAACGAAAAGAATGGAAATTGTAAAACAAGGTAGAACCAAATACTTTGCAAGACATATTTTCTGTTTTTAAAATTTAAGTGTAAGGCAAATGTTTCAAATGTGTGTATTAAATTGATAAAATACTGGGAACATGGGAAACTGAATGAATTGCATTAGATGAACAGAAGATTATTGTGAGATTGTGAACTTGAGTGAAAAATGTGAATGTAATTGTAATATTGTGAAATGGTTTTTGTGAAATGTAAATTGTAAAATTCTGAACGTTAATTATGAAATGTCATCCGTGAATTGCAAAATTATAAATTGTATGATTTATCAATTGAAAAACTGTGAAATTGTGAACTGTAAATTACAAATTGTGATTTATGAAATGTGATGTGTGAAAATGTCAATTGTAAAATTGATAAAATAAAACAATAAAAAAAAATGTTCAGGAGAGTATGGTTGTAACTCAGAAAAAAGACTTATAGTTATTTCCCTCTTGCACTGAATATAGCTTGCAAAGTGAGATTTTCTTCAGTGTAAAACGGTCGTAACTCCTAGCTAATGGGAAACCAGGGACTGCCGGAACCGGTACCAGAACCGAAAAGAACCGTTATTTTTATAGGAACCGGAACCGGAATCGGAACCCATATTAATTTTTTAGGTGGAACCGGAACCGGAACCCTTATATTTTTAAATATTATTTGGGTTCAATAACGGTTCCAGAAGGGTTCTTTAAATAATTAATTTAATCGAATTTTTACTTCATTTCGTTTCAAATCTGAAATTATTTAGTGCCATGTACAGTTTCTCAAATAAATTATCATCGAGTCAAATTAATGTTAGACATTTCTGAGCATGTAAGTTCCCAAAAGTCGAATTAAAAAAAATTATAAACATTATGTTCTGAATTTGATGAAACCGATTAGAACCCTTATGGAACCGAAATGGAACTGGAACCGGAATCGGAACCGTTATTTTAAAAAACTTGGAACCGGTACCGGAACCGGAACCGTTATTCATTTGGGTTCCAGTCCCTGGGGAAAACACGCTGAAATGCTGTAATATTCTTACGTCTTCTAAAGGACAAAGTATGTATTCTATTATATTATTTTGATATTAGTATAAGAAGAGGTACCTAATCGTGTACATAATCAAAATCAGGTAACCAAAATAGTACTTGTGGTTAACGCTCTCAGCTTGTATTCCGGAGGCCCGGGTTCGATTCCCGCGGCCGTCCTTCCTGACTGGGGTTTTTTCGTGGTTTTCCCTCAGTCTTCAGGCAAATGCTGGGAAGGTACCCTACTAATAGGCCACGACCGCCTCCTTCCCACCTTCCATCCTTACCTACTCTTCACCATCATCTCCCAATCATCATCATAATCATCCATCCGTCGCCATTAGCCTCGCTGCAGAACAGTGCGACGTTAAGCCCCAGACAAAAAAAATAAATAAATATCATAGGCATAATGGCTGAAGTATGAAGTAGGGCTAGAGGAAAGAAAATTCTATAAAATCCACGTATATAAATGAAAGTAATCATATAAAATAAAATAAAATGTAATTATATTTATAATCTATCAAATTTATAAAATAAAATCACACATTAAGTTTGCAATCTACAAGAAACTATGAAAGTTATTCATTTACTTATATGAAATCATGGGTCCCAAGTCCACTACAATATAATACTTTCTGCATTTGTGTTGGAAGAGAAGGGTCGTAAGTCAGAAAATAGCTATTATCTAGTGCATGAAGTCAAAAGTTTTAGTCGAGGCAATACACTCGGGAATAATCAAAAATGAATATGATATTTAGAACCGAAATGTATTGTACAAATAAACTTCATCATAAACACATAGTTAAAAGCGTGTACACGGTGAAAATAGCCTCTGATGCTATTTTAACCAACCGGTGAAAAATAGCCTTTGACGATATTTTCACCGGTTGGTGAAAATAGTCACTCCGAAAAAAAAACTGTGGGACATGCTTGGGATTTGTGCTTCCTACTTTTACGGAAGCACGGATCTTGTTTTCTAGATAGTGGCACCTCCCTCTTTAAGGAATTTCCGTTAAATTACTTTCTGAAAGCATCTCCCAAATATGACGATAATGCTCATCATGAGACGGATGAGATGAAGAATTGGTAAGGATGGGTGATGGGAAGAAGGCGGTATTGGCTTTTAGTGGGGAACCTTTCTAGTATTTGCCCTTGACTGAGGGAAACTCCGATAATCCTCAGTCATCGAGGCCCGCCGTGGGAATTGAGCTCGAGACCTCCAGAATGCCATTCCAGAGCATTACTGCTTGAGCCAACTTGCGTGAAGGAGACAGTTGTGGTCTACAGCAATGAACATTCCAAGAATGTACCTCATGAATCATCGCAATCACGAATGACTCCAATCAGTAATGTCGGGTGCGTGAATCGAACCCCGACTGCCGGTATTAAGCTGATATTAAGCTGCATATGAGCCCTATTCCTGAAATAAGTCAGAAGTGAAAGAGTACGTGAAAAAACACAGAGTTATAATTGTTATCAACTAATAAGAATCCAGCATGCTAGATTCTATTGGTTGATACAGACTTTTTCTCACTTTTTCTCTCATAGTCACGTTTCCTCATCTCACTTTTTTCAGAAAAGGTCTCCAGGGGTGCGATCATATTATAAAATGTTGTCGCGTGACAAGCTTCTCAGCTCACCGAGAAGGCCGTGAATAACGGTGAGATGAGAAATTGTCACAAAAGAACAGAGTTGTCAATTTATTTCAGTTTCACACCCCAGTTGATTTGCCTTGTAATGTAACATCCCGTCTGAGTCATCACTTGATGACCTTGAATGTGGATGCACATAATCATAACACTAGAATTAAGAAGCATTGTCCGAACATTTTCAAAATTTACAGAAAATTCACTATTTCATAAAGGTATTTTAATATACAATAGAATTCCCATAGAAATTAGAGAAAGCCAAACACCCAAAATGTTTAGAAGAGAGTGCTGTAGATTAATAAAAAATAAAATGTTAACGTCACTACCACATGAAAATGTTGGATTCTGGTTATGATAGATTACCGAAGTGATAATTTTAAATGTAGTAATTTATATTGTAATGTTTTAATGTACCTACTGTATTAGCACTGTACCTATTACCTACTGTGTTAAATGTATTACCTACCTATTTTTGTATTGAAATAAGAATGTATTAGAACCATTAGCAAAATATGCTAAATAATATTGTCAACGGTCGATCAACACTCTTATGAGATAGCATTCACTCGACATTGTTGTCGATCGACAATCTGCCATGAGAGTTGTCGCGATCGACCATCTGCAAGTTACACGATCACAGGGCAGGGCTGTTGCGCAATGTGGGTAGCCGTGTGGGTGGGTTAGAGAATTAATAAGGTTCAACTAATATGATTCTCATTCAGATAATTTAATAACAGTTTTGTTTGAGCAATTATAAATTTGATTTATCTCTTTATACGTTTGAAAAGGAATTACTAATTTTTTACTCCCACTGATATACCAATTAGCGTTTATGGTGTGTTTTTTCTCTGCGTTAAAAATACGTATAAAATATAAATAATAGGTACATTTTTGTGGCCGCTTTGGTGCATCTGGGAAAATGATAAAAACGATGAAGTAAAGTTTATTGGGGACACGTATATAACTCTCTAGAGCTCTGTAGAAGCTTTGTATAACCATTCTCATAAGAGAATGGGTTATAAATAGCATGGGTCTTATCTAGGATCTTCTACTAACCACACATACCCCCCAGCTGAATGGGAAAGCCATTTTTCATTTTATAACGCGAGGTCCATTAGATTTCTAACACCTACGTGGAATTGAAATACTAGGAAAAGCTGTTATTGAACGCGTGTAATATATAAGAAAATGGTCGTAGCACTTCGAGGAAAATGAGCTTAGTGACTTTGAAAAATATATGGCGTGTGCGTTTAATAATAATACCAAGCCAAGCTTGAATTGGTTATCTTTTTATACAGTTAGTTAAATGATTTCACATCAGTTTAGTTTTCCCTTGAGATCTTTGAAATCATAATTGTGCCTACTTACAGCATTACAAAGAGCAGGAATATTTTAATAATTGTAATCTGGGGTTGAAAAGGATTTGCAGACTTTTCGCAAGTTTCGGTATGTGTGTTAACTTCTTTGTTGGTTTTAAGCGTCGCATAGTTTGCAACTGAGCTGAAGTTATTTTCCATTTCGTGTAAGAGACTTACGTATACAGCCCATCTTCGGAGATTTATATTTATATCTTCGTAGAATCCAGGATATATCGTAGTAGGTATACAATTTAATATCGTAATCTAGGATGGATTACACTAACGGCTTGTTCCAAGAATTCGCTCCTGTAAACCATGAAAATACTGCAGATTTAATATAAAACTAGCTGAGAGAGCTTCACCTTTTTACTTTGACACTCGTAAAATAGATATTGTTTTCTGTTTGCTATATCTGTACCGGTTCCTTCTTCAATCAAGATAACTTTGGCCTCTAAAAAAATCAGTTTAAAAATCATCGCTATTATTTTGAGCGCAATCCTCTGATTGGTTGCAAAGTGAAAATGACATGTGTATCTGATCAAGTTGAAATTCTGGAAGGTTTTAGATAGCATAATTTAGTTATCCTTTTTTTCTGTTACTGAGGCTAGGTCTTAGTTTTTCTTCGATCGAGCTGAAATCTCGGTTGTCCTTATTTTAAGCGAGTCGTCAGTGATGATGATTGGGAGATGATGAAGAGAGGAGAAGAATGGAATGTGGAAAGGTTGTGGTCGCGGCCTATTACCAATTGGACTTCGCAGAATTTGCTCTCGACTGAGGGAAACCATGAAAAATCTCAGTCAGTAAAGGTCGCGGGTGATGCAAGTCCAGATTGTTAATTCCTGAGAAAATGTATCAATTTTTATTTACAATTGAATCGTCATTTACAAATATGACCAAAGTCCAGATAAGTAATTTTAAGATAATCAATAAAAACTTCCTTTATACTGTATACGAAGAAAATAAAATGTAATTAATTGAAATATAATAAGTAGGTAACGTTAGGGAGTCAACAGATTTCAATTATTCCCAAAAATATTCTCCAAAAAATTTAAAAACCTAAATTTATCCTGGACTATGGCAGTTTTTGTGGAAAAGAAACAGGTAAAGTATGTTTAAACAAATAGTATCTTGTTATAAATAATTTATAATTTATAGCAAATATGAATACACTGTGTACCTTGTTTCACTCTCTTTACAATAAAGTAGTATGACAAATGTCTCACACTAAAGACTTATTCACAACGGACTAGGGCATTCCCCCTGTAAAAAAATGTGACTGAGGTATCTTTTGCTTGAAGACGCATACTCAAGAATGAGCCAATGAAAACGAGTAATTTTATGTCACCAATATTCCAATTTTGGATGTTTTTGTAAATGACGACTCACTTGCGTTCTCCTGTTAGGCCTATTCACGACATAAATATCGACACACATCGACAACATAAATTCATAATAGTTGGGTAACAGATACATCATAAACAGTTAGATACATAAGTCTTTATCTTTTGGAGCCGATTATTCAATGCTATGTTATTATTACATTTAAACAGTTGATTAGGGCTCGATTGCCATAACAAAAACACGACATTACTGGAATAACCACTAACTAACCGTTAAACTTAGCTATTGATTTAACATAGCATTTAAAAACCAGTCATTAATTACATATCTAAAAAAAACTAGTAGTATTTTTATTTTAAAGCTAAAATATAACAACAGATGCTTCTGATGCCAAAAAAAAATCGTTAAAATCTCGCTTGGAACACGTAATTGTCCAACGTTTGACATTTGAATGTGAGTTTTTGTACGATTGATTGATTGTAAATTCGGATATGACAAATCAGCTGCGGATGTGGGTAGTAGCTTTGTGGTTTGGTGGTTTGATGGTAGGTATCTCTCTCTATAGGGTGGGTGTATGTGACCCGAACGTGACCTATTAATCAGTAATCATGTCACTTGATTGGATATTACGCGCAGTTAGCGGATCAATGGATTAGTTTTCGAACGAAATTCAAATTTAATCCAATCAAGGGAGTTAGTTTGCTTCTGTTCTTCTGAACTTAGCTTTTAGCTCATTTTTCAAAATTAATTTAAAAGTAGAACAAACCCGTACAAAGCCAGTTAGTAATACAATAGACGATAGAAGAGCAAGAAATTCATTATGCCTTACTAACAATTTCATTTATTTGACATTTTCTGATCGATAGCAATATAGGTATACGAGTACTGTGCTATTACCTTATTCACTTATTAATGAAAGGACTCAAGACAATTACTTTGACAAAATGGCATTTTGTATAGATGCACTTTATTTATGTGAAAAAGGCGTAAGACCAAATACTCCAACACTTCAGTAGGCTTATTCCAGAACGTTTCCAATTCCATTCTGATGGAATCCGGTCACGGCCATAAGGATTAACATAGTATGGAATCGAATTCCATCAGCATTGTGAATTTAAAAGTTAAAGAATAGGGCCCAATGCATTCCGTTGCGTATTCAATGAGGAAGGACATCAGTCCTAGCTTATTCTAATAATCTCAAAACAACTCATGCTCATGCTCTTCCTCTATTAATTGATTCAATTGATTATTATGTCTCACAACGAAGAGAACAAAAGAGACACAAGATAAATTATTATTCGAGCTCCAGAGCAACACGTAAAGTCGAGTATGAGAGGGCAGCGCACGCATGTGCAATGAGACATGGTGACAGTATGGTCAATGGAAGTATGATAGTTCATGCAGACCATTCACTACCTTCACATGCTATTCGAAGATCTCGAACTCTACCTACTTATCCACCCGTCAGGAAAAGTAGACCTGTGGGTCACCCATCCAGGACTGGCAGCGTTCAATGTTGTTTTTATTCCAAGATCTGATGATGTAGAACTGTCTTATGATTTCACACGATGTCACATGTAGGTCTAATATCTATTGATTTGACATGGTGACAGATGTCAGTCTAATATCTATTGATTTGACATGGTGACAGATGTCAGTCTAATATCTATTGATTTGACATGGTGACAGATGTCAGTCTAATATCTATTGATTTGACATGGTGACAGATGTCAGTCTAATATCTATTGATTTGACATGGTGACAGATGTAAGTCTAATATCTATTGATTTGACATGGTGACAGATGTCAGTCTAATATCTATTCATTTCACATGGTGACAGATGTAGGTCTAATATCTATTGATTTGACATGGTGACAGATGTAAGTCTAATATCTATTGATTTGACATGGTGACAGATGTCAGTCTAATATCTATTCATTTCACATGGTGACAGATGTAGGTCTAATATCTATTGATTTGACATGGTGACAGATGTCAGTCTAATATCTATTGATTTGACATGGTGACAGATGTCAGTCTAATATCTATTTATTTCACATGGTGACAGATGTAGGTCTAATATCTATTGATTTGACATGGTGACAGATGTAAGTCTAATATCTATTGATTTGACATGGTGACAGATGTCAGTCTAATATCTATTGATTTGACATGGTGACAGATGTCAGTCTAATATCTATTCATTTCACATGGTGACAGATGTAGGTCTAATATCTATTGATTTGACATGGTGACAGATGTCAGTCTAATATCTATTGATTTGACATGGTGACAGATGTCAGTCTAATATCTATTGATTTGACATGGTGACAGATGTCAGTCTAATATCTATTGATTTGACATGGTGACAGATGTCAGTCTAATATCTATTGATTTGACATGGTGACAGATGTCAGTCTAATATCTATTGATTTGACATGGTGACAGATGTCAGTCTAATATCTATTGATTTGACATGGTGACAGATGTAAGTCTAATATCTATTGATTTGACATGGTGACAGATGTAGGTCTAATATCTATTGATTTGACATGGTGACAGATGTCAGTCTAATATCTATTGATTTGACATGGTGACAGATGTAAGTCTAATATCTATTGATTTGACATGGTGACAGATGTCAGTCTAATATCTATTCATTTCACATAATGACAGATGTAGGTCTAATATCTATTGATTTGACATGGTGACAGATGTCAGTCTAATATCTATTGATTTGACATGGTGACAGATGTCAGTCTAATATCTATTCATTTCACATGGTGACAGATGTAGGTCTAATATCTATTGATTTAACATGGTGACAGATGTCAGTCTAATATCTATTGATTTGACATGGTGACAGATGTAAGTCTAATATCTATTGATTTGACATGGTGACTGATGTCAGTCTATTATCTATTCATTTCACATGGTGACAGATGTAAGTCTAATATCTATTGATTTGACATGGTGACAGATGTAAGTCTAATATCTATTGATTTGACATGGTGACAGATGTAAGTCTAATATCTATTGATTTGACATGGTGACAGATGTAAGTCTAATATCTATTGATTTGACATGGTGACAGATGTCAGTCTAATATCTATTGATTTGACATGGTGACAGATGTAAGTCTAATATCTATTGATTTGACATGGTGACAGATGTCAGTCTAATATCTATTCATTTCACAGGGTGACAGATGTAAGTCTAATATCTATTGATTTGACATGGTGACAGATGTCAGTCTAATATCTATTGATTTGACATGGTGACAGATGTAAGTCTAATATCTATTGATTTGACATGGTGACAGATGTAAGTCTAATATCTATTGATTTGACATGGTGACAGATGTAGGTCTAATATTTATTGATTTGACATGGTGACAGATGTCAGTCTAATATCTATTGATTTGACATGGTGACAGATGTAAGTCTAATATCTATTGATTTGACATGGTGACAGATGTCAGTCTAATATCTATTTATTTCACATGGTGACAGATGTAGGTCTAATATCTATTGATTTGACATGGTGACAGATGTCAGTCTAATATCTATTGATTTGACATGGTGACAGATGTAAGTCTAATATCTATTGATTTGACATGGTGACAGATGTCAGTCTAATATCTATTCATTTCACATGGTGACAGATGTCAGTCTAATATCTATTGATTTGACATGGTGACAGATGTAAGTCTAATATCTATTGATTTGACATGGTGACAGATGTCAGTCTAATATCTATTCATTTCACATGGTGACAGATGTAGGTCTAATATCTATTGATTTGACATGGTGACAGATGTCAGTCTAATATCTATTGATTTGACATGGTGACAGATGTCAGTCTAATATCTATTCATTTCACATGGTGACAGATGTAGGTCTAATATCTATTAATTTGACATGGTGACAGATGTCAGTCTAATATCTATTGATTTGACATGGTGACAGATGTAAGTCTAATATCTATTGATTTGACATGGTGACAGATGTCAGTCTAATATCTATTCATTTCACATGGTGACAGATGTAAGTCTAATATCTATTGATTTGACATGGTGACAGATGTCAGTCTAATATCTATTGATTTGACATGGTGACAGATGTAAGTCTTATATCTATTGATTTGACATGGTGCCAGATGTCAGTCTAATATCTATTGATTTGACATGGTGACAGATGTAAGTCTAATATCTATTGATTTGACATGGTGACAGATGTCAGTCTAATATCTATTCATTTGACATGGTGACAGATGTAGGTCTAATATCTATTGATTTGACATGGTGACAGATGTAGGTCTAATATCTATTGATTTGACATGGTGACAGATGTAGGTCTAATATCTATTGATTTGACATGGTGACAGATGTAGGTCTAATATCTATTGATTTGACATGGTGACAGATGAAGGTCTATTGACTTATGATTTCACATGGTGACAGTTGTAGGTCTATTGTTTTTGATTTCACATGGTGACAGATGTAGCTATATTGTCTTATGATTTCACATGATGACAGATGTAGCTATATTGTCTTATGATTTCACATGGTGACAGTTGTAGGACTATTGTCTTATGATTTCACATGGTGACAGATGTAGGTCTAATATCTATTGATTTCACATGGTGACAGATGAAGGTCTATTGACTTATGATTTCACATGGTGACAGTTGTAGGTCTTTTGTTTATGATTTCACATGGTGACAGATGTAGGTCTAATATCTATTGATTTCACATGGTGACAGATGTAGCTATATTGTCTTATGATTTCACATGGTGACAGTTGTAGGACTATTGTCTTATGATTTCACATGGTGACAGATATAGGTCTAATATCTGTTGATTCACATGGTGACAGATGTAGGTCTATTGTCTTATGATTTCACATGGTGACAGATGTAGGTCTAATATCTATTGATTTCACATGGTGACAGATGAAGGTCTATTGACTTATGATTTCACATGGTGACAGTTGTAGGTCTATTGTCTTATGATTTCACATGGTGACAGATATAGGTCTAATATCTGTTGATTCACATGGTGACAGATGTAGGTCTTTTGTCTTATGATTTCACATGGTGACAGATGTAGGTCTAATATCTATTGATTTCACATGGTGACAGATGAAGGTCTATTGTTTATGATTTCACATGGTGACAGATGTAGCTATATTGTCTTATGATTTCACATGGTGACAGATGTAGGACTATTGTCTTATGATTTCACATGGTGACAGATGTAGGTCTAATATCTATTGATTTCACATGGTGACAGATGAAGGTCTATTGACTTATGATTTCACATGGTGACAGATGTAGGACTATTGTCTTATGATTTCACATGGTGACAGATGTAGGTCTAATATCTATTGATTTCACATGGTGACAGATGAAGGTCTATTGACTTATGATTTCACATGGTGACAGATGTAGGACTATTGTCTTATGATTTCACATGGTGACAGATATAGGTCTATTATCAATTGATTTCACATGGTGACAGATGTAGGTCTATTATCAATTGATTTCACATGGTGACAGATGTAGGTCTATTGACATATGATTTTACATGGTGACAGATGAAGGTCTGTTGACTTATGATTTCACATGGTGACAGATGTAGGTCTATTGTCTTATGATTTCACCTGGTGACAGATGTAGGTCTATTATCAATTGATTTCACATGGTGACAGATGTAGGTCTATTATCAATTGATTTCACATGGTGACAGATGAAGGTCTATTGACATATGATTTCACATGGTGACAGATGAAGGTCTGTTGACTTATGATTTCACATGGTGACAGATGTAGGTCTATTGTCTTATGATTTCACCTGGTGACAGATGTAGGTCTATTATCAATTGATTTCACATGGTGACAGATGTAGGTCTATTATCAATTGATTTCACATGGTGACAGATGTAGGTCTATTGACATATGATTTCACATGGTGACAGATGAAGGTCTGTTGACTTATGATTTCACATGGTGACAGATGAAGGTCTGTTGACTTATGATTTCACATGGTGACAGATGTAGGTCTATTGACATATGATTTCACGTGGTGAGCCGTGGTACATGTGACTTAGACTGGCTCATCTCTGTGATTATATTAGCGCATGCGCAATGTGTATGCAGTCGGTTTAATTACTGCAACACGTGTCTGGTCAATGTTCCCCTGGGCGTTTATTTGCGTCATTAGATGACGTCACTGAACACGTGATCAATGAACAGAGGCTGCAGAACGAGATGAGACAAATGCATTGAGTAGCAGATCGAGTGGGCTAGGTCGAGAGAGAGTGGGTTTGTGGTTGTTGGAAAACGATGGAGGTAGGAAAGGAAGGAGAGAGCTGAAGGGTGATTCCAACTCGACTAGGTTTGCGGCAAGGTGTCTATAGAACCAACTTCTATAGACACCTTGGGTTTGCGGTATCCGTTGCAGAACGCTTTTTGACTCTCGTC